>JARFOC010000124.1:402591-418360 GCA_031763485.1 Osmoderma eremita
TACATATCTATGCATGCATATTTTAGGTGGATAAGCGAATATCCTGGAACATAAAAACTAAGGGTGATGGAGAAATTTCGAAAACATAATTGATTTCAGCATGCAAAAGTATATGAGAATCAGGCATATTTGTGCTTGGGAAAAGTCTTGTTAACCAGTGTAGTCCTTTGCTGGAGGATGTGCAGTCATGTGCCCTTGATTTTCGTGATAAAGAGAAACCTATAGAACTATCCAGTGATGTCACTCTGATTTCGAGTCACAAAACGATGTCATTGCCACAATTTATCACTAGAAACAGAATATCCAACTTTGAGTTAAAACAAAGAGATCAAATCATTGATTGTTTTTTAGACATCTTATTTATACCATTCCCAAGACATTCCCTGCCATGTCAGTAATATTAACTGCAACTACGTATAACTGATCTGTTAATAAACAAGTAACAAGAGAATAAATTATTTCATATAAATTTGAATATCTGTTGAATTAATAAATAAATGAAATAAATTAATTGCTTTTCTGTTTACATCATCACAATCAAAACAACAAATGCCACTAATTAGCTAACTTAATCAACTTCGTAGCTCCAATAATAACGAAACACTTAACTTCGGAGACATTTCTCTCATAAACTGAAGACTTTAAAGTCACAGTGAAACAAATTATAACTCATATATTAACATAACTTCATTTTCAAAATCCTTGTTTTTCGGATATTTTAATATAGGTAATGTAAAAAAAATATTCTATTTATAATGTCAATTTCTCAAACGGCACGTAATTACACGTTTCCGGAATCCCACAATGACTCATTTACTTCTTCGAGGATGTGGAATTAACATTTCCCGGAACTCCAGCGACCGAGCGAGGGTGAACACCCCGAGCGTTGATACGAGCACGTGCGACGGTTATCCCGCGACGCGATTTTGAAGGCCAAGATCGCGCTCCATCGATTCGATTCGCCGCTGCCGAGCCCGGGACCCCCGCGCGCATAGCGCTCAACGCTCTCCATCTTTCTCTTGGAGACCGTCGAGTGAACGCGCATGCCGCTAGATGTCGACTGGAGTTGAAAGGCGAACGGCCACCATGCGGCCGATCGCCGAACTACTTGCTGAAAAGTTGAATGAGCTACGCTCCGGTCTAGATTTCGAGAGAGCGGGGTACGGGAGCTTTTACGCGCTTCGGTATGCACGAGTATTACGCGAATGATGAAGCTATACGTTGTCAGGCCGCAATCGGACCATATACTTATGTAGCTGTATTAGGTACAGTGACAGACTAAAGTTTAAATAACTACACAAACATCACTTAAAAAGAAAATAAAACATTTTAAGACAAATGTAAGTATGCAGTTTGTTTATAGTTCAAGAATAAACAGTAACGAAAACTAAACAAATCTTTTTTGTCGCATAAATAAGAGTAAATTCGCCGAAAATAATAATAATTGAATATTTTCAAAAAGGTAAATCCTACCGAAATATAGACATAGTTTTGAATTTGTCATGCGCAAATATGCAAAATATTATAAGAAATTATAAAACTTACAATATAGTGGAAAATAAACCGAGAACTGAACGACCCAAGAAACTTTATCCTAAACGAAGTGAACAAAAATCCAAGAATAACTGCGCCAAAGTTAGCCGGTAGTATTGCTGCAGTATCGGGCAAACATGCTCACCCGAAAACTTTACGGGAGCTTTACGGGATAAGGGCTATCGAAGCAGAATTCCACGTAAGAAACCTCTTATTTTTGAAAAAAGTCGGCGGCTTCGTCTAAATTTTGGAAACACGTACAAGGATATGGATGTGGACTTTTGGAGAAGAGTCCTATTTACAGATGAATCTAAATTTAATATTTTTGGCAACGATGGTCGCGAAATTTGGCGCACAGCACCTCAAACCAATAATTTAATACTAATAATGGATAAAAGTGTATAAAAGTATATTGGAGGAACATTTGCAGCCTTCTGTGGATAGACTGGGTCTGGGAAGAGATTGGATGTTCCAACAGGACAACGACCCCAAACATACCGCGTTTTTGGTGAAGGATTGGTTACTGTATTATGCTCCAGTCAACTCTGTAATCCTCCCCAATCACCAGACTTAAACCAAATTGAACACGTTTGGGAATCATTGGCGCGAAAAATTGATCGTGGAACTTCAAAAATCAAAAAGCAAGGAATCCCTTAAAGAAGCTCTCAGAAACCACGATATCCGAAACAGAAAATTTTGTTTTATCTATACCACGTCGCCTAAGGGCAGTCATTGAAGCTCGGGGCGGACCTACTACATATTGATTTAAGTTTACGTTGTTAAATTTAACTAAAATTAGCCAAAAGATATATTTTTTGATTTATATTTACTCTTATCTATGGGAAAAAAAGATTTGTTTAGTTTCCGTCACGGTTTATTCTTGAACTATAAATAAATTGCATACTTACATTTGTGTTAAAATGCTTTATTTTCATTTTAAGTGATGTTTGTGTGGTGTATTTAAACTTTAGTCTCTCACTGCAGCTGCATTGACATACGGTAAAGCATATAACATACAGAAATCAATAATGTTCTTTTGTTTACACATTTTTTTGTCATTAGATGCTATAGTGTTAAGCAATGAACTTCAATGTTATTACCGTTGGTTCGCATAATTTTTGTTATCAGATTAAATACATAGCTAAATTTTATCAAAAATTGAAAAAAATCTGTAACTGTAATGTACAGTAAAATGTTTTTGATTATTCTAATAAAATTAATGGTATAAGTGAATGCATAAAAAATGCAATAATAGCAGTAGTTTAATATTATTAACATTCCTTTGCTAAGAGCTTTACGCTTCTATAATTTATTGCGATAATTTACTAAATTGTGGTTCAAAATAGCATCTTAACTTTAGTATTAGGGTGAGACCAATTATGGCGAAAATCTGTGTTTAATATTTATGTTAACTACAATAATAATAATAATGCGAAGGCATTTACATATTTTTTTCATTTATTCGATTATTTAAAAAAATGTTTAGTTTTTGAAATGAAACACTACATGATAATTGGATTGTTTTGTGCTTTTGTTCAATTTCCCATGTAACATCCCCCGGGTTAAAGGTCCCCATGCAATCTATTTCAATTCTTGTTCGTACATCTGTGTCGTATAAGCTGAATAAATGGTAGGTAATTTATTTCATTGTTAGTTTAATAAAATGTTAGTTTTAAAATTTGTTTGTGCGGTTTTTAAAATGCAATAGAATTTTTAACAAGCTCCTATTACAGAGTCAGCATATAAACAGTTCAATAAATAATACCTTAGTAGTAATAGTAGTAAACTAAATGCTATTTTTGAAGAACTAAAACATTCAGTTGTGTGCCATAATGTATGTTCGAAGAAAGTATTAAGATTCTAGCAGTGTATGCAAATAAATAATTAGTTTAAAAGATAAACAAACTTCATATAAGAACGGGTCATATTGTGAACATCTCTTTCCAGCACCTTGTGATTCCTGAATCAACAATCATAAAGCCACTTCACGGGAAGGGAGATAATTTTGACCGAATGTTCGAGTAACAGAATTCGGTTATTCGACTTGATAAGGGAATCCAGGTATTCCCGAAACACGTGTCGGCCCGAATTAATTAATACGTTGTGCGGGAGGAGTAATCCGAACAGTGTGTTTATTAATTATAGGCCAATAGCTCTAATATATAAAATATCGAAAATCCACCTCATGATTTTCCAGAACTGTAAAATTTCTGCCAAAACATAATATCCTATCAAATTGGTTTCTTGAAGAATAGATCTATATCTTTCCAAATTTTAGAAGAAACAAAATGTGGTCTTAGCAATGGGGAAATCACCATCTGTGCTTTAATGGAGCTTTAGAAAGCATAGACAAAGTTCGTAACGATATTCTACTCCAGAAGCTGGAAGTGGGTTTTACGGGAGTAGGGCCTGCTTTAATCCAACCAAGAACAAACAGGAAGCAATATTGTGGCAGCCTGGGATTCTACTAGAGTTAAAGTTAGCGACTGTAAACATATTCCTATTTACAAAAGATAACTTAACAGAAAAAAAATCTTCTAAAAAAATATTTCATTTTATAACATAAAGAACCTAAAAGAAAACAAGAATATGTGGGTGAGTGGTAATGATGACGCAATTATTATCGATTACTAAAGAGAAAAAGCAACAATGGTTATTACTGACTGCTGGGTATTGCTTGCCTTACAACCATATCTAGAGAATCAAGAGTTCTTGCCACGTATATTTATGGCATTAGAAAATATGGAGGTTTTTTGATACTTCTTCTTAGAAGGTGCTGACTTGCCGATAATGTATATCTCAAGATCTGCACAACCACTAAATGAGTGCGTGAATCTGGTAATATCTTTAATTGGCAACGGCGTGGATAACGCTCAACGCAATAACACATCTTCCGCCGTTAAGAATTAATTGGTTCAATCACCCCGCATTTTCGTAGCCCACGTTCCCGGCCCTAGATCTTGTCAAAACAGACAGCCCCAACCCTAGGCCGGACTGGCAGCCGGCACGGAATGTACACGCAAATATCTATTGTAACGTGGGTGCATCGTTTTGGGGTCCAGACCGACTAACCGTCACCATGACAACTCCCCAACTAGTGCAGGCATCCAGACGGGTTGCACCGGCACCCCGGCGCCCTCCACTGGCGCATACATGCGGAAGAACTTTCTCTCTCTTCCTCCGCTCCGTGCCATCGCGGCGCGTGTGTGTGCGTGGGCACGCGCGTGTATCAGCAATGCACGTACGTATACAAATGGCTTACGCGCCACCCCTCGCTGTGTTTCTCGGCCACCCTCGCTTTCTCGCAGAGGTCCTTCCCCTGGTAACTCACTGACTGAGTCATACAGTAGGCGATATCGTCCTCGGGATTCAGGTGAAGGGAATGGAGTTAGGAGGCGATCGAGCGGATATAGCAGTGAAGGTGGAAGCTATCTCCATCTTAATTCCACCAAAAGAGATAAAGATCAATAGAAAATACCCATTCGTGTAGAGGACAGATTTTTTCTTAGATTACCAAAAAAAAAATTAATTCGGACAAATTCAAAGCACGAGATTCTTTTCTTCACAAAATTTAGGTATAATTCAGGGTGCCTAAATTTATTTAAGCAAATATTGTAATCAGACTCTTTATTCATAAAATGTTTCTAAATTTCGAAAAGCTTCATGTAATATCCTGTCCGACATTCAGACTATAATATAGAAGTACAGTGCTCAACTTATACTAGTAATTCGCTAAAATATAAATTCAAAAGCGACATAAATAGCTAAATAGTAGAACCCAAACAACAACCAATACAACAGAGATATGTAAATGCACTTTACATCATAAATAAGATATGTTTACAAATATATGGATGTATACATGTTTGAAGTAAGAAAACGATACAAAAAACAAAATGTCATGCCTTAGAAACATCATTGGCATATCGTTAATATTAACCGCCATGTGATAAGTTGGAGCTCCTTTCGATAAATTTTATCTTGCAACTGGTACATGCAAACTGGCAAAATATCTAATACCTAGTTGGGACGGCAAAATGATTTTGTGAGGACTGTTGATCAAGAACAAGAAGTTTGCCACCGGCGGCAGCTCCTCGACATTGTAGAGACTCAAAATTGTGCAAGTTAGTACATCCTCAAAATTTGTACCACGTTGTAGATAAATCTGGTCAATTCTGTTTGACAGGAACTTTAAATATCTTTCTTGGATTCTCTCTAAGGCAATTTTCTGACAGTGATAATACGGAAATACGTTTCCACTATTTGATACCCTAATAATGAAAGCGTATTTCAGCTTCATACGAACTTCATATGAACAAAATCTTCATGACGTTAAGATCGGAAACTGGTTTGCAAACACGTACTAAAAACCCCAAACACATAGAAGACTAGGGTGCAAATGCACATTAGGTGCCTTAGTATTTTTTATGATTATAACGTTTTACATGGCGAATCTGATACGAAGAGTGCCAAAAGCAACTGGTCATTAGAAACAAGAAAAAATCTGAATTTTAACGTACAAAACTTATTTAGCCTGAGGCTAATAGTATGTATGTAGCTACACGCCCTTGTCAGAGCTTCGGCCCTTCATTAAAAACGTTGCTTTCATCTCTTTACTCCCGTCTTCTCAAGATCTCTCAATCTCTATCCACCATCTTGCCCTGGGCCTACACCTTTGCTCATTAATTCCATTCCGTTATAGTCCTCACACTTGCCTCTACATCCATTGTATAAGCACATATAACTTAATCATCGAATTCCTCGATTCTTTCGTAAACCAAGCGATATCCTCTGCAAAATTTCTTTGTTCTTCCTCTATAGTATCTGTCATTTAATCTTACCGATCCAAATATTACCGTAATTACTTTTCTTGCTTGCACTTGTAGAGCTTTTCTTTCCTTCTGTGTTAAAGTCGTCCTTTCCGAAACGTATATCATAGTGGTCTTATAAATGTTTTATACACTTTTATTTTTACTTTCTTTTATATATGTCTACTTTTGAATAATTTCGTATTCGCATAGTAGCCTGTGTTTGCAGCTTGAATTTTCTCTGTTATCTATTCCTCACCCTCGTCTTGACAGGAAATAGTCAATTCCAGGTACTTAAACTTTTCTACTTCAAACTGTGGTGCGTATTCACTCTGTGAAATGATAATGCACATATTAACACTAATTGCACAAAATTCCCCTTGGAAATCAAAAACTCGTCTTCCAGCATCAGCGGGCAAAGTTGCAAATTCGCTTGCTCCCCAGAATCACACTTTAAACCTTCTACATGTAGGTACCCTAGTCTACCCGAATCGTCGCCCTCATTTTAACAGCCCTTAATTTCCCTTTTTCATTTCCCATCGTCCTAGCAACCCCACGCGGGGACGAAAATTCAAAGTGCCCTGGGGTCGGACTGCTTTCCGATGCGGTAACGAAAAAGGAAAGATAAGGACAGAAACAATATTTACTAACGCATCGATTTTCTTTCGCCCGGTTTAAGATTAGTAATACGCCGAGAAAAGCATTTCAGTTTTGATTATTAGAAGGGAGTAGAAAAATGGATGTTTATGAATTTCATATTGACAAAGTTTGTTCTTTAAATTGTAAGCTGTTTGGGGATACTTTCAAAAAAGAAAAAGAAAACTTTTGTTGTCATACTTTCACGCAAGAAATATATACATATATATATATATATATATATATATATATATATATATATAATACAGATCTGGCAGGGAATTACACGTGTTCTTTTTGTCCACCATCATTAAAATATTTTTTGGGTACATATTCAGTCGAGATAATAATTTTCTTTGTTCGTATACACACAAAAGCGTTCTACATCTGAAGTCGTACGTAATGTGATAAATTTCCAGTTTTGCTTTTATCTTCTCGCTGGTTTCCTCAAACAAGATAGCCTTACTGACAGTAAACGTAACACGTGTATACAAAGCGTAAGTATAATGAAGAACGAAAATAAAATCAAGGTCAACACTATCTCTTTCTAATTTTTATGTGTATAAGTAACTATTTATGTCGAGATCTTAAGGTATTCAAATAAAAAATTCACCTTTCTGCAGGAGTGTTTTATATATACATACACCCAAGCAAGACATTTCTATTCTACTGGCGGGATATTTTAGTTCACGATTGTACTTTATAGAAAGTTTTTTTGTTGTAACATACCTGTAATATTACGATCTTCATTGTTGCCCGGTATATTACGGTTTTTAAAGTTGACAAAATCACTTATTTTATGTTCCTAGTCTGTTTGAACTACCGAATTACTTATATAGTTCATGGACAAATTTTGTAAATATATACACGCCTACTACAGGCTCAATACAGTGAAGGAAACTTCAAGGATTTCAAATATGTGGCATCAGATATTGCCAAGCACTCAGTTATGAATTGCCAAGGAGAACTGACTAACGAACACGATACTGAATTGAATCCTGCACAAATTCCAGCAAACTTAGAAAAGAGACTAGCACTAGAAGTATTGCGACGCGGTGTGCAAGCACTAAGCACTGATTTTGCTGTGCAACCTTTGTTAGTGATATATTCAAATCGAGGTAAAAGTAATCGACAATGGATGCATTTATTTACAATGAGTTTGTTGTATGTACTTTATTTTGTTTTATTTTTGTCGTAAATTACTTTTTAGTTTAAATAAATATTATGCTGTCATTTTACTATGCTTGGTTAATTATTACTATTAAAAACTTTAAGTTGTGACCACTGAATTTTATTTTAGCGCTCGCAGATCGCATATCATTTTGTGTAGCATCAATGTTATGGGGTCAATTCTACTCTTCAACTCTTTGCTCTCATCTACTTGCCGCTTGACCATACGATACATTTTGGCTTCGGTCTTCTTGCCTTCTACGTTCCTGGTAACAGTTGTCTCAGTGCTTCGTTTTTTCCAGTAATCTCTTGTTAGTAGCTTTGTTTCTCAGATCTCCTAGTGTTATTTTGTACTGCATCCTCTGTAATTTTCATGGTGTGCCTCTCCGCGGCCATGACAGTTATCTTTAACATTTGGTGGCTTCATGCATTCGCTTGTGTGATGACTACTTGAGCATTTCACGCATGTAGATTTCCACGGTTTTTTTGTGTGTCCGCACTCTTGACAAGTTTTTGCATTGAGGTAAGAGTTTTGGTTTTCTGAATACCTCAATGGTCGCTCGCATACGATTTATTACTTTGATCCCGTATGTGCTATTGATCTCTTCAGCTATAATATATGTTAGCACAAATAACGCAAATGAGGTTTTATCTTTTCTTCTAAGGATCTGATGGATATCTACTGATTTGACTCTCTTTTCCATTGGATCGAGTTCAATAAGCTGTTTTGCATGCATGATAGGTATAAATATCTGACCACTACGATTATTGGTATAGTTTTTTGCTTGTTTCAAGCATAGTTGCCCGGAATTCCATATCATTTATTATTATATTTTCTGCCAGATTTTCGTATTTGATAATTCCTGGCGACGGTTTGGGTTTGGCTTGTTTATTTTGCTGTGGTTCTGGTTCTTAGATATGCCACTGTTCGTTAATTTTACGATTTCACAAGTAAGGTACTAGTTTTCCTCCTTTTTGATTTTCTAATCTGATCCATTCACTTACTGCCTACTCACATCTTCTTCTTCGCTATAACACTGACATTTTGTTTTCTCTTCTTGCATGTAACTAACATACGCTTTCTGGAATTCCTGGAACCTTTTAATGAGCTCATTAAGGATATTGGCTAGTAAGCTAATCAAATAATCAAACAAAAAATTCAACAAAACAGACTACAGAAACTATAGAGGGATAGTAGGGGTAGACTGTATGGACAAAATATAAAGTGTCAGAGGGGCAGAGCGGTTTTGGACCAAGTAGGTACTGTACAGACAATGTACTTTGCGTTAAGCAGTTGGCAGAAAAACTTATACATCGCGTATATCAACTGCACGTAGTATATAGAGATCCGAAACGATTTTACGACGTAACGTAGATGCCAATAAACAACCATATTATAACAGCGAAGGAAACAAAATCAATACAAATTTTCCTGAAACGTAAAACTTGATTATTTTATAGAATATTTCATTAAAGAAGGTTGACAAATTTCATTGAAACTAATTTATATCACACCAATACTCCGCACAGAATAGATTTTTAATCCAAAAATAGCTGTTACATGTGATAAATTATTTATAATAAAAACACTTCCTACATGTGACAGCTTTGAAAATAAACAACGAGAAACATGAATTGGAGACTGCAGCTACGCCATTATGTATGTATACACGGACACAATTCAATCCGAATGCCCAACCCAATGCCCCAGAGTCTACTAGGACTAGTCATCGGGTAATACCGCAGCAACCTTGCACTTGTGCCTCTGGCGGAGGCGATGCACTTGCCTGATACACACGCGTCTATCGCACGCTAGTACCGGCGGGCGGCGTTGAATTACTATAGCGGCCGGCGCGGGGCCGGGCGTCTGACTCATGAATCAAATTGCGTCGTCTACTTCGGCATTGATCAACGAACGATATATATGTATGTATGCAGTGGTGGGCGATGGCGAGGCATTTCAATTTTTACATTGTGGTATTACAGAAAATCGGAAATCGATTAATCACAAACAAAGGCAGATATAACGATGCCATGAAGTTTAAAAATATTTTTTAAATGAATTCGAATAGAATCAAATTATAAATATAAAATTATCCTAAATTGACGTACGAATATAAAGAAATCGAAAATAATCGATTCTATTTTCATCTTATCCGTACACAACACGATATCTAACCAAACACGCTGCGTTGTTTCTTTCCCCTACTTCACAACAAGGGAAGTATGTAGATTAATTCGAAAATAGAAGGCCTTGATTTTGGAATGTACAGCACGTCTCTTCTCCGACCCGTTTTACCACTAAGAAGATAAAGATATTTGTGTTTTTGTGTGCCGTCTGTGCGACCTGGCTTATATGCGTTCGTCATCGGATGGACCTACTTACGTTATTAAGTGGAGTTCTTACTGAAGTCTCGACGATATGGAACAACATGCTTACCTGAAATGAACAAAAGAAATTTATAAACACGTATCGAACACATGGCCTTCTTATTAATATACAACTATTTTTTGTCAACCTTTGGGCTTTTTGGAAGATTATGAAGAAAGCATGTATTGTAAAAAAAAAAACTTATATTATCTCCTAATTTTGTTAACCGCTATACAGGCTGTTTATTTTATTTTCAAGGGGTGATTAAACATCTTGAAATAAGGTGATTAACGTAAAAATATCTTAACAACGTGGCATAACAGGAGATATATTAATGTTGAAAAAAAATTTATAATTGTTTTTTTATATTTAAGTGGTGATTAAGCATATTAATTTAAACTATTTTTTATTTGTTTCTGGAATCTACTTGACACTAGTTGTTCAAAGTAATCGCCGTGTTGTTGAACGCAAAGTCTCGCTCGACGTATCCATGAATTGGCATAATTTACTAAGGTCTTGCGGTCGAATTGTCACCGCAGCTGCCTCAACGCGGTTAGGAAGATCGTCTAAATCAATTATGTCGTTGGTGTATACCACGGTCCTCATAACGCCCCATAAGTAGAAATCAAGGGGGTTAAGGTCGGGTGACCAAGGAGGCCATGGCATAGGACCACCTCGACCTATCCACTTATTTCCAAACACATTATCTAAATGTTGTTCTCGCGCAGTGTTCGCCAGAAAATTCGATTTGATACATTTACTTGGCGAGATATTTTTCCAATGTTACTAGAATCTTCTTCGGTATTCAGAACTCGTTGTTGTCAGCCAGGACCACCATCTCGACCTTGACGTGTTCCCAGTACACCAGCTTCTCGTGCACGGATTACTAGAGCGGTGAATTTTTGTGGAATAGGTGTTGGCCTGTTAGGAAACCGCTCAACGTACAATCGACTTGCAGCAGCAGCATTCTGGTGTACTTCACCATAAATTAACAACATGCCAACGTATTCACTGTTGGTGCGATGGACCATTTTTACTTTCCTTATTAGGATTTATTCGGAAAAATTTACCTCACAAAATTTACGACACAGCTAATGAAACAGCTTGACATATGGGAAACGTTACGGATATCAGCATACTTAGTAAAAAATTCACTAACAACATATCGTTTACATTTACTTTGCACAAGTTGTTGATCAATCGTTTTAACGTTAAAAACATTTTTTATAGTGGTTAATCACCACTTGAAAATTTCAAAAAACTACAACTTTTTCAAACATTAATATCTCTCTTATTATGCAACTTTGTTAAGATATTTTTACGTTAATGACACTATTTTAAGATGTTTAATCACCCCTTGAAAATAAAATCACAAGACCATAAACATCCTGTGTACTGAGAGAAAATTATTTAATTTTAAGACATATTTATTACTGAAACAATTATTATTATTATTACTGTTGTCATTAAAATATGTCTGTCATACAAAAATATGTAAAACCGCCCATTTAAGATACATGCATATGCATGTAAAATAACCAATTACTTCTACAGAAATAATAAATAAATTCGTTTCAAAGTATGTACATAGAATAAAATTAAAATAAATCTTGATCAAAAATATATTTTATTTACAAAAATTGTTTGTCGTCGAATAAGTATCAGTGCAAAGTAATCCCATCAAATTGAAAAATATAACGACACATACAATAGTTCGACAGTGCACAATTTTTCTTACAGAATCTTTCCATATCTTCAGACATACATAAAGCAAGTTACGCAGGTGTCTATTAAGAAACAAAACACCTGAATATAAAACAAACAAATAAAACGTTAAAACTATGCAAATCTATACTAAAATTGGTCTCCTTCTGTAACCATTTTCTCTGTCAATCTTTACATTTTCAAAATTGTGTCCAGTCGACTGGTAATGCAGCGAAACAAGACAGGAGTTCTTACAGATTCTGCAATCGCTCTTATGATGGGCAAGCCTAAACTGTAAATTTTGTGAGGTCTGTCTAGTGTAGGGACCATGACAGTCCTGTCACAGGATGTTTTAAACGATGTCACTTTGATCTGGGGTTAATGACGGATCTCTTGTTTAAGAAAAAAATATCTCTTATGGGCAAGCTATTATATTTAACGATTCTGATGTTCCACCATCATCAAGTGAACCATCAAGGAAATCTCAGGTGTACATGAGTTTATCCAGTTTATATGCAATATGTGCCTCGGATACCCATTGTTAGCAATCATTTGACATAGCTTTTTTTTAAGTTAGCTTGTAAAAAAATTCTTAGGAATATAGATCATGTCTTTAGTATTAGGGCCTAACGTTCAAACTTTGAATATAATGAATATAATAACCTGTGTGTAATTTTATAAAAAGAAACGTTATATAGCAGAGACTTTATCATCATTAGTTATGGCTCCACAGGCCTTGCCGAGTCCTGGGCTATTCTAGAAGTCATTTCCATTCGTTCCTCTTTGCCGTAACATTCCTCCTATTACCAATACCGAGTTCTTTTGAAATCCTTCTCCACTTGGTCCATTCATTTGTTTCGAGAACTTCCTCTGGAACGCTTTCCCATTGGTTTTTTGCTTTACTACTTATTTTATTGGTTGCGGCTTAACCATCTTCTCTACCTACCTACTACCTACTCATCGCAGTCTTACAACTCCTACAATGTCGGACTCCTAATAAAGATCCTATAAACTCGAAGTTATACGGGCGAAATCTTATATAAAATACATTTTTGGAAAAATAATTTTAAATCTCCCAAGATCTTTTCAATATGGAATTGAAAATAATAGAGGATCTTCACATTTCTACTCAGAACTTGCTAGCTTGGTCACAAAAAGCAGAATAATTTAAAATAAAGTTTATTCTTTATTGTGAAATATTTTTTCTCGATTCACGGAACCTGTGTAATTAAAACTCATTACTTACACTTTTTTTAAAATAAATAAATAAGTATATTACAAAAGTGCTCCAAGGTATCTTGGGAGAACAGCTCAAAATTTAATAAAAATTAAACAAAGTGACACACTAAAGTACAGTCCAAGGTAATGTCATTTGAAGGATCCAAATTTGAGTAAATTATGAACACATAAATACGGGGATGATAAAGTGTCTACGGGCTGTTATCCCCTTAATAATCTTGTACACTAATTGAAGGTACGTGTGTTTATGAACAAACAGAGAGGGTGAACACATAAAACCCCGACAAACCAAGACAAATACATACATGGCTACCTAGAGACGTCGGTGTCGATGACTGCACCGGAATCGTGATGGAATATTGGAGAAATATTAAAGCGAGAATGAATAAGTGAACGATCCCGACTGGCCTAGACGCGTTGGGGTGAGGTGGCGAGGTCGAAATAATACACCGCACACCACGTGAAAAAAGTTGTATCCACGTTCGGCGTATGTGAGTGTGAGCGTGAAGCGGCACACAATGTACTGTACGTCAAGAGAGTGCGACGAGGACAGACGGACTAGACGCGCGCGTACACGTACAACCCCTCCCTATTTTAAAACAAATGCAAGTGGAATGCACTCAACAGCGAGGACGTTGGAGAGGGGATCAGGGAGGCGCGAGCGGAGCTAAACGAGGTCAGGGACCTGTCGGCTACCCCTACCACGGACGTCTACCCCACTCTCCACCCAGTCTGGAGCGAGCTCTTGCCCTTATTAACCCTCATGCTAACTGACTCTACGATGCTTGCGCCGACTCACCTATTTTACTCCACTTTCAATTACTTCCTCTCTCTGTCGTGCCAAAGGGAATCTCATAGGATCTGTATCCTGGCTAGAGTTAGTGCGAGAGGAAATTTCTACCTTTGGCTCCTTCTATGCTACGGTGATTCGACTTTTTGTGGGAAAATTTATTTGATATACGAATGAAGGAAATTAGTAATGAGAAATAGAAACTTGGAGTTCTACAATCTACCCTTACAATCCCAATAAAATTAGAATTGTTGTTGGGCAATTATGTTTAGCCTTACTCCTAAACATAATTGTCGAAATACCTTAACCTATCTCATTAATTTTTCCTTCGCTTATGCAATTTTTTCTAACGATTTTAAAACATCTGTAGTTGTGCCAATTTTTAAGAAAAGCTCTAAAACTGATATAACAAATTATCGGCCCATTTCCCTAATATCTAATATCGCTAGTTTTTTAGTATTGCATGCTCGAGAGATTGAACTCGCTTCTTAAAGAACATAAAATACTAAATGACAACTTACACGGTTTCAGAGAAAACAGGTCGACTACTACTGCATTATTAGCTTTTTATGAGATTATCCTAGGAAATATTAACAAACGAAATATTCCACTTGCCATTTTGTGTGATCTTAGCAAAGCTTTTGATTGTGTCCAACATTCCTTATTATTAGAGAAGCTAGACGAATACGGAATACGAGGCAGTGCTGCTGATTCATATTTGGAAGGGCGGATACAATATGTTTCTATTACACATTTTTCAAACAACAGAGTGAGGCAATACAAGTCTAGCTGTGTGCCAGCGTCTCATGGGGTTCTTCAGGTATCTGTATTAGGCCCACTGCTTTTCAATCTATACATGAATGACGTATATAACTTTGTAAATGATTTTCTACTTTATACATACGCAGATGACGCCGCTGTACTTGTTTCTGGTGGTGACTCTGATCAGCTTGAAACTGCAGGTAACGCAGCAATGGATCGTCCAGCAGTGGTTTTGTTCAAATAAATTGTGCTTGAACGACAAAAAGCTAATTCTCTATTATTTCACACTGTTCAGCGTACAGAAAATACTTGTAACTTTCATGTTGGTAATAAACCTTTGCAGCAACTGCACTCTGCTAGGTTCTTAGGGGTCATAGTGCAGGAGAATCTGTTGTGGAATGAACACTGCGAATATCTTACGAATCTCTTGCATCAAAAAGCTTTTCTATTTCGTACGTTAGAATCTAGTTTGTCTTTTGAAACCCTTGTTTCCGTTTATTATTGTGAAATTCAGACTCGAATTAATTAAGGAGTTCTTCTTTGGGGAACTTCTTCTGCAGCAAAAAATGTTTTTATAGCTCAAAAGCAAGTTATCAGAGCCGTCGGTGGCATAAAGCTGAGAGAATCATGCAAGCCTATTTTTATCGCATATGAGCTCTTAACTCTACCTTTCGCTCTGTATTTTGGAAGCTCTCTGCCATGTACATAAAAACAAAGATCAGTACTTGAAACACAGTAATGTTCATGCATACGAGA
>JARFOC010000124.1:418460-433847 GCA_031763485.1 Osmoderma eremita
AACACTGAATCATTGCAAATTTAACCGAATCTGTAGCATTAATAATAAGAAAGTTAGCAATAGTGCCCCGAAATTTTTGAACAGCCTGTATAAACGCAATAATATATTTAAAAAATTAAAGATTGGAAGTTTACTTTTTATCCAAATTACTAATTAAATAGTAGGTCCTTTAAACATAATTGTATTAGCATTTCTAATATTAGTGTAATTGAAGTACTTCATGTAAAAAACTAAACAAAAGAAAACAAGGAGAATCGTTGTATCCTATCTATTATTTTTAAATGTCTTTGTTCAACACGATAATAAAATACAAATGTTCATGTAATTTATATTTCAATAGAGAAAGTATTCCGGTCAGATTGTTCTCTCAAGTAAAAAAGCAATACGCCAGGAGTATGTATAAAATGTATGCATTCATTTCACCTATGGTGTACGGCCGACCAAGCTATCTCGGGAATCCCGAGCTGACTCGCCCCACTACAACATATCGCACTGTATCGGGAAAGGTTTGAGCCCGTATCTTGCCCGTTAAACCCTAATATCCTGATCCAGAAGACCACGTGCGCTTACTGTAAAACAATGGAAGACGAAATGAATGATAGCAAAGCCGTTCGAACTTCCGCAAGTTTACTTATCATGCATATTAAACGCATGCGCACAGTAGCTACATGAAACGATACATGTACAGTATACGTACCGTACGCAAATCTGGGTTGGAACAAAGCAATAGCACCCGAACTTTTACTTACTTATTGCCACCTAGGCATGTAAGCCACGTAACATATTTGGGAGAAGTACGAGTTACTTTGCCCTTCAAATATTTTGTTTTAATCCGTGCAAATAACAAGAAAATGCATTGTAATGAATAGGTGAACAATCTCCATGAAAATAGCATTTCAAAACAGTGAAACCATAGTTAAATTAGAAATAAATATGTGGGAGGAATAAAAAAAATTGTATAAAATAAAAACAAATATTTTAATTTGTGAGAAAAAAATTAAATTAGTTGAGTAAATAAAAGGATGATAAGAGAAAGAATTAAAAGAAAGTAATGGGATTTCACCAATATTTGCGCTTTAATTTAACGAGCAATTTAATGCTCCCAAGCCAATACAAAATTCACTAAATTTATACGTAGGTGCACATGTAAAGTTAACTGCTAAAAATAATTCAACTGCTGTAACTTATGTGTTGTTAGGTGTGCCCTTGCGGTCGATAATCGTAGGCTTATTAAATAATACATTATTCTAAACATTCAGTTAATATATAAATGCGGCAATGCGTGCCAATAATTGAAATAGTGCCAAAGCTTAACAGTTTGTTTTGCTTTGCATTTTCAGGGTCTTCCGTAAATATATTTTTTTATGAATGTATAATTTAAAAACTACAATTTACAAAAGTTAATGTTTGGATTTATTTTACAAGTGACAGAATTTGTATCTGGAAATATGTTTGCAAAACATCCTAATAAAATTTATTTCAAGAACCATTTTGTAGTTTTAACCTGTGATTTAAATTTTTGTTCCATCTGTAAATGTTCGTCTTCAAATCGTTTTCTATATATTGGCAGCAAAACATGAAGGATTATGCAGCTATTATTATAATTTATTAATAACATAAAGGTCAGTGATTAAATGATTTATCAATTATTGATAGTTGCTTAGTAACCGGAACTTAAAGTAAATTACTTATTAGTATGTTACATTTAAGGAGTTCATTAATTTTATCAGTTACGTAGCAGTTAGGATTTAACTAATAATACGTAATCTAAACTTTATTACATTAAAGGCAAGAGAATTGTTAATAAAAGAGCCACATGTTCACGTTTTCATTTATATGCACACATAAAACATATGTAAGTACCTGTAAATTTTCTGCTGAACAACATATTCCCTTGTTTAAAGCACAAATAATATACGAAATGGCAAGGCGAGAATACTTGAGCGTTTTACGTTCCGCTACCAAAATAATTTAAAATAAAAATCGGCACCGTCTATAAAAATCCCATTATTCTAAACCGACTTTTGGAATAACCATCGTTAATTTTGGTATGCAACTACCTTCATGTTTCGGGTGTAATTTTGGTAGCATAGACGCGTATAGGAAAATTATCGTTCAAGTATTAATGATTTCTAAACTTTTATTTTGTTTAGTCCTAAAATAGATTTCTGGTATTTAAACTAATTTGATTTTAATCTGTTGGAATGTTATTCCAATGTGACGTCAATATTTTTGTTTCCTTTTGGTAATGCAAACTGAACGGAAACCAAAACCTTTGTTCATACATACCCAAGGATAAACTGTTGATAAACTGAACACATAATTTACATAAGAGCAAGAAGAGATAATTTATAATATTTTATCAAGTATGAAGGACAGAAAAAATGTTATGGAGATAAATATAAACTTTAGTTCTTAATTCTTTAATTTGCTTCGTCAATTTGATAACATTTTTATAATCTATCGTTGAAGGTTTTGAGAGAAATTGCCAGAAATGCTTTACTTTCCACTTTTACGATTATCCCTTTACGCCAGTGGCGGCTCGTTGGGGGTGGCAGGGGCCCACCCATACATAATTAAATAAAATAATTATGAGATATCAATTAAATTAAATTCATTTTTTATTTATTTTTAATAATGATAATACTAATAATAAATGTTCGGTGTTTATGCCTACTGCTGCCCACCCACTATAAATACTCGCCGCTGATTTACGGTTATCCATTTCTCTCAAATTTATCCTTACTTCTATAACTTGCGATAAGCTTGCGTCCAATGTTCCGTACATAATTATTTACTTTTTAAGAGAACTAAAGAGAAGAACAGTTTTGCAATTCTTAAAATAAAAAAAAAAATTTGATTGCAAGAAGTTTGCCCTTTATTTTTATTTCCGGACGTGCATATTTGAACTACTTCAAGTGTTACTGTTTTACGAAATATTTCGATTAGTATACAGGGTGTTTTATGGTCTTGTGATTTTATTTTCAAGGGGTGATTAAACATCTTAAAATAAGGTCATTAAGGTAAAAATATCTTAACAAAGTTGCATAATAAGAGAGATATTGATGTTAAAGAAAAAAATATTTTTACGTGGTGATTAAGCATATTAATTTTAAAAAATTTTAAATGTTTTTCATGGAATCCACTTCACACTAGTTCTTCGAAGTTATCGTCGTGTTCTTGAACGCAAGTCTCGCTCGACGTATCCATGAATTGCCATAATCACTAGGCCTTGGTCTTGCCGTCGAATTGTCGCCGCAGCTGCCTCAACGCGGTTACCAATATCATCTAAAGTAATTGTGTCGTTGGTGTATACCATGGTCTTCATAACGCCCCATAAGTAGAAATCAAGGAGGGTAAGGTCGGGTGACCGAGAAGGCCATGGCATAGGACCACCTCGACCAATCCACTTATTTTCAAACACATTATCTAAATGTTGGCGAACTAAACGATTAAAATGCGTAGGTGCGCCATCGTGAAGAAACTAATGATCCAATAAGTTGTCCGTTGACCAGTTAGGTCCAAACGTTTATCGAAAATTTATGCTGGAAATGATTACGACGAACAGCATGTGGATTTTCCACAGCCCAAATATGAGTACTACGATAGTTATCTTCTTGGACAAAATTTGAGACTTCTTCTTAGGCATCCAAAATTCGTTGTGTCGGCCAGGACCATCATCTCGACCTTGACGTATTCGTGGTACACCAGTTTCTCGTGCACGGATTACTAGAGCGGTGAATTTTTGTGAAATAGGTGTTGGCCTGTTAGGAAACCGATCACCGTACAATCGACTTGCAGCAGCAGAATTCTGGCGTACTTCACCATAAATTAACAACATGTCAACGTATTCAATGTTGGTGCGATGGACCATTTCTACTTTCCTTATTAGGATTTATTCGGAAAATTTTACGTCAAACCAGTGGCAACTAATGAAACAGCTTGACAGATGAGAAAAGTTACAGACATCAGCCTACTTATCGTTTACATTTACTTTGCACAAGTTGTCGATCAATCGTTTTAGCGTTAAACACCTTTTTTGTGGTGGTTAATTACCATTTAAAAACAAAAAAAGACAATTTTTTTAACATTAGTATCTCTCGCATTATGCAACTTTGTTAAGATATTTTTACGTTAATGACCATATTTTAAGATGTTTAATTACCCCTTGAAAATAAAATCACAAGACCGTAAACACCATGCATAACGACTACATAACCAATTATTTAGATTTCGGGCGAATAGAAGAAGATATAAAAGACGAATAACAACAGATTATATTGCTTCTCTGGAACATTTAGTTTTATCAGAATTTTTTATAGGTGCGAACTACACCATAGAGTTATTCATACTTGCAGGTAGTAGTTGAGAAACTATTGCTATTGCTTCTAACATTGCCATTTAAATATTTGACAGAAACTGTATATAGCTTATTTCTAGATTAGTACAAATAAGATTACACATACTTGAGACAAAAGTGGGCGTAATATCATCATCATTTGGGTCGTACAATTAAACATCGCAACAAAATTTTGGACGGCTTGCGTTGTACTTGAGCAAGTAAGCGCAAGTGCTGTGACTGAATTAATTGTGAGTAATATTTATTCATTTACGTAACATTTAAAGCATCGAAGCTAAAAAAAATCGTTTCTTAAGGATATTCCAAAGATCTCTTATCTGAAGAATAGTCCTTTGCTATCGTCTTCTGTTATAATCGACCGGAGGACGTGATTGGAAACGCATTCATTTATTTTAAATCATTTATTGCAAACAGCCGCAAAAGTAGAACACGCAAGTGGGTTGAAATGAGTCAAGATATAATACAGTATACTCAATGAAATCTCAGATCTAGTAAATCTGTCTTTATACTTATATTTCCCCTAGTGGTAGGTATATAAAAATGTGATGGCATAGTAAACCAAGAATTTAAGGAAAATGGATTACTAAAAAATTTTAATAACGGAATACGTAAGCAACTACACCTGCTGATTCTTCGCCCAGTACTTCAAAAGCCCTCTACAAGTCAAGAGTGATCCCCAAACCCCCTGATTTGTCAGAGAGAGTTAAAATGGATGATCGTAAAGTAATTTATGAGATGTACAAGGATAGTAAGTTGATTTGCACAGTCAAATTCCAGTTCTAATTTAATATATTTTTATAGAAAAATATGTAACAGTAAAAGTGTTACGGGAAGTACTGAAACATAATGTTGATATCCCCTTTTAAAAGAGATAAAACCTGAATTTTTTCAAAGGGAACCCAAAAGAAAATCATGGCAGGATGATGATGTAAAAAGCGTTAGTGTTGGTAAACATTTTATTGTCTTACACGCAGGTACCAGAAGCGGCTTTATGCCAAATGCGAACTTGATATTTAGCTCAAGATCAAATACAGGCGATTATCATGGGAACATGAATAGTACAAAATGGGTTAAAACACAACTAATTCCGAATTTAGAAGAGCCATCAATAATTTTAATGGACAATGCTCCGTATCATAGCGTTTTGCTTGAGAAGTCACCAAACAAAAGTTGGTTCAAAGGAAACATCATTGCGTGATTAAATAATAATAACGCTTCTTACGAAAATGCTATGAATAAGAGTGAACTTTCGGAAACCACTAAGGGAAATAGAAAAGAGAAGCTTCATATTATTGATGAGTTGCTTCGAGCGCATGGACATGAAGTTTTACGAATTCTTCCATATCACTGCAGTTTCAATGCGATTGAATTGATATGGGAACATGCTAAAGGTGGATATGGCGATAGACAAGTTTTAGATATGTATGTGGCAAGAAAGTTTGGACAGCTGTACACCAGACATCTGGGATTATATAAACCATACAGACAAAATTATTAAAGATTTGTACGACTACGAACGTGAAGCAAATGTTGAAGAATTTGTCCTAACGATCAATTGTGGGTGAGAAGATGAGAGTGAAGACACAGATTAAAGATTTTTTGATTGAACTAAGTGCTTTTTTCTTTCAATATTGACATATTTCTAATTAATTTACTTTATATTATGTTTTGCATATGTTATTATATAAAAAATATGTTTGTCAGTACGTACCTATATTTTTCTGTTTCCTTTGTTATCAAATAAAATTAAAATTTCGTATTCACTTTAATTTATTTTAGTTTATCATTGCTAACGTATATTAGACTATACAATAGATATATTCTATTTCCGAAATAGTTCCATATTTTCTACTTATTTTGATTTAAAAATGAAGTATACTGTTAGTGTGATACATTATTTTAATTTAAAAAAAAAACATATTTCATGATAAGCTCAGCCTATTCCTTTCCATTCTGTAATTATTTACAAATGAAGTAATACATTTACGAAAGCCTTGTTAATAACTTCAAAAAATCTGACAACCCTCATTTTATACAATTCGTTGCAATCACGTTGATCAAAATGAACTTTGTTACAGACGCTTCATACGAAATCTGAAGTAACTACAAACATTCCTGATTTTGTCTTTATATATGGTTGTGTACTTCGGCCATCATAATTTTTTAATGTATACCTCGAAAACATCTACTTACCTTGGCATTTCAAAAAATAAAGAATTAATTATCGCTTGGAAAAAATCAGAAGTACATTAATTAAAAATTTAATAAATACGCAAAGATATTTTATCTGTTGTGTAAGCTTGGAATTACCGACGTCATTAGTATCGTCATATTGATCGTGTACATTAGTTCTTAACCTTTATGATATTGATTTGTTTATAAATTACTTTTCCTAGAATTTTACAAAAAAAACTGGTTTTACGAATAAACACAGGATCATGACTGTTCTGAGAAACTCAACAAGCATTTTAAAAAACTCGTCATTAATTAACTAACATTTGGACTAAAACAGTAAAAAGGTTTGCTGTCTCTAATAATAAGGAATGTTCAAGGAATTGAACATGTAACCCGATTGGATTGTGTTTCTAACCTTGCAGCTAAAAAGGGTACAATTATAACATAAAATAAGATCTGGCAAGTTTAGATGTGGGAAGTACATATGCAATTACATTAGGGTACATTAGGGTGTGTCCCGAATTTATTGGACCTCCTAAAAAGTTTATAATCAACCTAAGGAACATACAAAAAATGAACCTAACATAAGCTTTTCCCCTTGATGACAACAACTTAAACTTCGAAAAAGCAAGCATTTGAAGACGTATGTACTGATTATTACACCTGCGACACACGTTGCAAAATTGGCAACGAAAACGTAACGTTGTTGTTGTGCATTGGTTGGAAAGCATTCTGTTGCCAAGCCAAAGCATATAAAATGCTTTACAGGAATTGGAACAAAATTGTCAGAACAGTATTATGTTTCGATACAACTGCCTCAAAGATTTAATGGAGCATTAGTTTTATTGGAGTATGTCGTCACCATACTTATGAATTAATGCACGGGGCATTTTTCAAGTTAAATTTTGCCGAGTAACGTCGAGTCCTGACACACCAGTATTTCAATATTTCATATCTCGTAACAATGTACAGAAAAAACGTGGTTCAAATAATAATTATGAAAGTAGAATGAAAGAATTAACGATTCCATGCAAGTTTGGAGGGTGTTAGCTTTGATAATATTCTAAATTTAATAATCAATAATCCGCCAACTAAAACTAATATTTCTCAATGGTGAAAAAGCTTAGAATTTACTCTGGTACCGCACCAAGGCCGTTGAATTACTTCCGCGATATATTCCATTAACATTTTGTTTTGTGTCGGGATCAGTACAAACTTTCTTAAAGAGGAAAACTCACATGGATATATTTGTTACATTTTTAGACTATTGATTTTTAAAGCTTGGTTTGAGCATTTTTTGACATAAAGACATTTAAATTTTCAAACTATGAAAGCATAAGTAAAAGAAAATCAAAAATTTCTCAGTGATTAAGGAAAACTTGTGGTCATATGTGATATTTAACGGAGGAAGCACTATGGTCGTTTTTCAATAGTGGATTAGAAGAATGATGATAAAGAATGATGATGACAGCTTTAACCGGCGAAAGCTGTTTTTATGAAGTAGAACAACTAATAAAACAAGCAAAATTTGTAAAGAATTTGCTTGGGATGCTTTGCCTACCTACTGCTTTCCTATTAATTTTAACAATTCAGCGTGGTTAAATTACCGCTTTGGAGGTAGAAAAATGATAAATACAGTAAAAATAAAGAGTGACTTTTAGTTTTGGAAAATATATTTTGGTCGACTTTTTTCGCATATCGGCACCAGTAATAAATAAGCTATTGTGTTGTATCCTTGTGTAGGTTATTCTTATACCAAATGTAAACTTTTACAGAAGTAGGACCACTAAAATTAACACATTAGTGTGTCGTCCCAAAACCCAGTAGACGTTACCCAAAACATAACCATCACCTTTGAAATTGTTTTTAAAACTGTCAGCACAATTTAAATATTTTGACGATACTATTTTAGTAAGTTATAGGGGTCATGGATGAAAATAGTTACGAATCTGGCCATCTTGATAAAATGGCATACGACGACTCATTAAAGCCATTAAAGATTATTAGGGGTACAGTTAAAGCAAATGTCAGCGAACGCTTCTACTATATAAAAGTAAGTACAATCACTTTACATAATTTACAACAACTACATGTAAAGTATATTGTTTTCAGATTAAGCTCACTGAAAATTATGATATTGAATGTGGACATTGTACATGACATTTAGACGTGCTCTCAGCTGGATTTTGTATAGGTATTGTGTATTTGTATATATGTATTTAGGTAGAATTTTAGAGGATAAAAGCAGTTACATTCAAGACACCACCACCGCAGTTGGAAAAACCAGCTGAAACCACAGAAACTATAGAAGAAATGCATCCAAGTGAGGAATACCGGGTAACTGATGTAATCTATAAGAACAAGAAATGGAAGATTGTAACGGTGTTCGATGATGCTGTCGAATTTCTTGGTAGAGCTGACACAGTTTTAAGCCTTGTACACACCGGTAGAACGAATGCGAACGCACCTGAGCGAAAGCATGCATAAATTAATGTGTGTACGTATTTCCATATAGACTTTTCTTTCTCTTCTGTGATAGTTCAACATTCTGACATTTATCTTTTTTACTTGGTAGTTTCTCTTGTCACCATTAATAGTAATAGTTACAAATTAGTGACCACTGAGTTAGCTGTCGATCAATATGTATACAATATAATTTTCTTAATTATTATTTTTATATCATTCTATATCGAATAGTGTGTGTATACAATCCAGCATTAATCAATTTATTTTTTTGAAAAATACTTGCACTTCTTCTGCTCGCTGTGATGCTTACAAGCAAAGTGCATCACCGTTTTCTTAGCAAGATTAAATACTGGTGGAAAGAAGAAACACTACACGATACAACTTGTATACAAATTTGGCAATAAAGCATTTTTAAAGGAAGCTGAACAACATGAGGAGAACGTTTTGTTCGGAAAAAAGATTGATAGAGTTGGATTTTAATATTGCTTGAACGATTTGTCTCGATTAATTCCGGCATATTAGTAACAGTTTCCCTTAACATGGAATTTGTTCAAGTTAATCATCCTCACGGCACGGGTTAATGAAATCTTAAAAAGTTGAAAAACATCAGCGTTTCTTTTACCATCATTAGAAACTTTTTAGGGGGTGAAAACGTAAAGAATCACCAGTGTATAAATAAGGGACAGCCTAGCGCATCTATAAAATTTAAGTATGCCTCTAGAAAAACTGTATGTAGGTATAAATTATATTAAAAAAAAAACAAATCTTGTGTAAAAACTACATATTTGTATCTAGCTGAAATTTTGCTGAAAAGAAAACAAAGAAAAACTGTGTAGAATTTTCAATTTCCTGTGTTAACGTTACAAATATGTATTGCATTTTAAAGTTATGAGGAACTGGTATTCCTCAACTATGTGTCGAACAAACACTTCCTTTGATAATTTATCTACACGAATGCAGATAAAAATTAATTGGCTCTCCACAGATAATGGTATGAAAATATCATATATAAATTCTTCAATAAAACTACAATAGAAGAAAAAAAGTCGTTAAAAATATTATTGCGCAACAAGTAGAAAATGTGCCTGCAAATATGTAGATATTTTATACAAATATGCAAAACAGTGTGGTTGTGTTATAATGTGCAAAATATAAATAATATAATTTATTAGTGTTTTATTTATTTTTTATTTTATTCAACATTTTAGTTAGCTATAGTGATAAGTAAAATTTTTGTTATAGAAAGGGTAAATAATTAAATGTGTTTCTTGATTAAGAACTTATGTCTTCTATCTGAATACATATACTTATAAATTGAAAGTTTTTTTTTCTGCAAGAACTGACGTGACAGAATCCTTTTTCAAGCTTTATAATACACTTGATTCCATGTCAATAAATTCTGAAGTTAAAATCTTCCAAACTGCAGGGGGGCTCTAGAATATTATTCTCACGTTCCTGTTTTGTATCAGTCTTCTGGAGAATTGAACGGAATTTCCGTAGTGTGTCGTGGGAACTAGATGGGTATTTAATTTGTTGTTACATTCAAAGAACTAATTGGTTGCGACAACAATATCTGCCTTTAAACACACCTCTAAATATTATGCTACCTAAAATAAATATACACACATTGGAACAATAAAACAAAGGTTAGCATTACTATTTGCTTTTGTTATTACTATATACATACGTATTTAAACAAAATAATATTTGTTTGCCTGGATTTATATAAAATACAAATAATAGGATACGGTGGCTTAAAATAATAAAAATAAAAAATAAAAAATACCCATACCACCTCGATGAGTGAAGAACTCCTGGATACGTATTTCCGCAACTAAGTTGCCATCCTCAGCAGAATCTACGAAGGAAGTTAAGGTCCTTCGTAGATTCTGCTGAGGATGGCAACTTAGTTGCCGAAATACGTATCCAGGAGTTCTTCACTCATCGAGGTGGTAAGGGTATTTTTTATTTTTGCCTGAATTTAGACATAGATTTTGACGTCTGAACCAATTGCGTCTTTGAGTGTATCTGATATCATAATTACAGTAAAGTAAATATTCAAATATTTTAATAACAGTAGTTTGCTGTAATTGTTAATACTTAAAATCTGAATGGTTTTATTATAAGCTAATTAAATTGGAATATTCCATTTTGACCAGAGGGAACAATATACTTATTACCATTTATTAGATTGAATTTTTGAAATACTTCAAAAATTATACAAATGCATACATTAATTCTTCCATTAACAATGCAAAATGTGCATCTTCTAGAAATGCTTTACCCTGCTTATCACCAAAATCAGAAGAACCTGCGATAAAAGCTTCAGCAAATCCGAAAAATTAGTTGAAAAGTAAATAACTTTAAAGAGAAACAGTTAAAGAATGAAATGCAGAATATCCAATCTTTAAAAAAAAACCATTGATGGACCTGGAATAGGTAGTAGACGTATGTCGAAAATAAGAATATATGCAACTGTGTACCTAACAATGATTTTAGAATGCAATTAAAATTTATGTTTTGAGTATGCAATAATTTGAACTGGGGAAATAAATTGAGAAATATGTAGTCAGTCCCTACTCGTATTCGTCCACGTACCAGCTATTACAGAAAAACGTAAACAAAATACACTATTTATTAATTCTTATTAGAAACAAAACAAAATCATATTGTAGTCTTCTTAGTATTAAGGTACAACATCTATCTCGTAGTCCTTTAGTTAAAATAAAACAAGTTCAAAAATATGTAATAAAATTCAAATCACACTCGTTTTCGTACAGTGTTATGAACTAACATTAGTGCTAATGTAAGATAAATTTTTATATTTCTTTGCTTTTAACAAGTATATTGGGCATTGATTTTACTAATTTCGTAGTGACGTCCGAGAGAATAGCGGTGCCATTTCTGCTCTATTTTATTTTTAAGGTCGGCTTTGTTGGTTATGTGGTGTTTCCAAATCTGATTCTTTATGCCCACAAATTCTCAATTGGATTGATATCCGAAGATTGTGAGGGTGTATACATGACCTTAGCGCAATTGTAGAGAAGCCAAAACTACGGCAGGGGTTGGGAACTAACTAGGCTAGGCTAACTAGGGCTTGGCTTTTCTACAAGAGAATGGCAACACAATGTCCACTCGATGAATCGAAAATATCAGTTAGCCAGGTTTTGAAATGATTTGAAGTGAGTTTTTCAGACGTCGAAGAAAAAATATACACACTTATGAACAATGATTGCGCAACTCCAAACATATTCGTAGATTTCTTTAATACCAAAAATAATGGCGAAAGTAAGCGTCCATCTGCCGAAATGGCTGGTAACATTTATAACTACATACGTGTTGTAGTGTGCAAAGATTACACAACACTATCAACGGATTTCCGACTTTTTACTGCCAAAGTAAGACCGGAGTGTATTTCTAGATTAAATCCACTCTCATCGCCGTTGTATACGTTGCTTCCGTCGATACTAATGATATGGGGTTTGGCTTTCTTAATAAAATTATTACTTAACAACCGTAGGTCTTCCATACCAGCACGTGTCGACCGAGTAAGAAATTTTGTTATTTTGTGTGACAAAGTATTATGTACTTTCTTGAAGTGCCATATCCACCAATGTCCTGCTTTAAACGTGTCGTGTCCAATTTCTTGTTTAGCTTCTAAAGCCCTGTTTCGAAGGTCCATGTCATGGATTATTTTTCCATCGTCAATGTTTTTTTTTGAAATTTTGTAAAAACGTATTCTGTAATAAACCGTAGTTTATCGGTATGCGTGCCACCTATGTTAATACTTTCTTCCCATCTATAAGACTGTCCTAGCGATTTAACCTCTCTGAAATGATGTTTCATGGTTTCGAGAGAACCTCGCTTGGTTTTACCACTTTTGCAGTATTCTACAGCTTTCATCTTGTAATCTACGTCAACAGCACTTCCTCCTTCTTCGGGAACACATGCAATATTTTCATAATTGTCTTCTTTATCTTCTGCTACATCTTCCACAAATTGGGCTGATTCTTCTAATAGTTCAAACTCCAGTCCTGTTACATATTCAAAAGAGAACTTGTTAAGCACTTGCTATCATATCCTTAAACGCATCGTGCAATTCAAGTTCTTCAGGCGTCAAAGGAATTATTGCGATGTTGACTACTTGAAACGTTACAAGTAACATGTTGAACACATTAGCTATATTAATCGCTGCCATTATGCTAAACTGCAAATTTACACTGCACGAAAAAATGCTTCAGATACATAATTTGAAACGGCCACCTTATATACGCATTACGATAATGGCGTACGTGACACATCACTTGTACTTTTAGTTAATCGACAGTTACATCGATAAACCCATCAGGTTATATTACAATATTTCTTCGAAACGTTGTGGAAATAATAAATAATTTCTAGATGAATATCTATATATTTGTAACCACAATCAATGACAAGTAATCTCAATATCATTTTCTCATACCTTTTATTTATTCATAATTAGTTTTAACTCTAAATTTGCTAATACGTTTTCTACATAATACCGACTTTATTCCTGAAAAATAAAAATATTTAAAAAAATGGGGATATGGGGTAGCCGGTCCCCCGTTATTTTTTTTTCCGAAAATAAATCCCGTCATCTTTGGGACTATGTAATATACTTCAAATTATATTCTACGAAAAACAAGAAATCTGTTATAATTTCCGATATATTTACAAAAATTTAAAAATCATTGAAATCTTTGAGGGGGTTGTACCCCGGAATCTGCCGATTGGGCAGAAACAGAAAATGGTTTTGTTCTTACACTTAGACACTTGCACTTACACTTAGACTCGGCCAAGTTTTATTTAAATCTGAATTTGACAGTTGCCGGTGTTCCCTTGTAAGAGATTGGAAGATAGATGGTGTGCATTAATTCTAATAATACGACAATATCATTTTGTTTTGTTTCTAATAAATAAAGTTTTTTTGGAAAATAATGTAATTGTTTACAATTTTCTGTAATAACTGGCAGTGTACGAATACGAGTGGGACTGACTGTAACTATGAACATAATATATGAACATGTTGCACAAGTTTGTGTATCAGGTTTAGAAATTTCCGTTAAAATTATTCCTTTGTAGTTTGAAACTTTTGGGAAAAACCGTCCGTAAGGTGTCATCTGGAATGCACAGCGATTCAACGAACTGGGATATGGCGGAATTCAAATAGGCGGAGATACATGTATATATATGTACGTATATATGTATAAAATTTCGGTGACCTTGTGCAGATATGTTACCAGTTTATGAAGCGTATCAGGTCCACGATTGTATAACACAATTTTTACTTAAAGCAAATTAAAACTATTTAGTTCTTTATAAACTTATAAAGTTGGAGAATTAGAGGTTTTATAATATTTTTTTCCCAAATGTTCAGTATATAAACAGATGAAACTAGTCAAAGGTTAGCAATAATATTATGCAAATCATGTAAATAGAAATAATACTAAAATATGGTGCAAGTTGGTATAAATAAAGTAATCAATATATTTCTTGGAGAAGGTAAGTAACCTATGCAGGAAAATTATATAGGTCAAACACGAGAAACTTTAGTATCTAAACAAATTTTACCTGGCTATTATCGTCTACTGATCGTTTAGAATCAACACTTGCTATTAATGGAAGCACCACGCCACACAGCCGCACAATGAATACAAAAACTTAAAAACCAGTTCCAGCAGACTTGCTCGATGTATGTATTTATGTTGTTATAGAATGTATGGGTATTCCAGAGAGTTTCGTGTTACGATACGATTGAATGAATGTTTTCGAGAACTGAGCGCGCATGTATGATGTGTGATATACGTACAAACATAAACGTATTAAACCTTAAGAAGTAAAAACCTGCTTATTCTTTGCTCCTTGTGACGTAGGCATACATGATAATCAAATGTTGCCGCGATCTTCTTGCTTTACTTTTGACCCAATTAACATTAGATCTAAAGTACAAACTCGCCAAGGATACGACAGATCTCCCAATAACGTGAAAAATTACAAACTTATCGATTTACAACCGTTTTAATTTTATCGGCCGTGTTATGTATAATCAATGGCCGTGTTATACATGTCGATATCCCTGGTTGTATACTCTGGTGCTCGATTCTTGCATCTCGAATGAATATTATCGCATGCAAACCTAGTTGAATGTCGAATGAAATGTACACGGTTGTATTTTGAAGGTCAAATTTGTCCTATACGACAATCATCACTGGATATTCGAGAATCGGGCCCCTGGTAGACTAAACAGACGACACTAAAAAGCTTTAGCACCTGCCTCGCTGCGCGTGCGTCAAATGAGCGCGCAAAATTAATGATACAATACAATTTCATGTTAACCCTGCTATTTTATAGTTCAGAAATGT
>JARFOC010000124.1:505418-539801 GCA_031763485.1 Osmoderma eremita
CTGTGACAATGGACTCCAAAATCGGTTTTGGGTCGTCTCCACACATGTTTAAAAACGACCGCGCACATTCGATTCGATGTTCACGTTGGAAAGCAGAAAGAAGTCGCGGTACCCATCTTGCACTAATTTTATTCATACCCAAATGGTCATGGTGAATTCGGCGAATACTTGTTTCGGATATGTTTGTTATCACTGCTATTTCCTTCACTTTCAAACGGCGATCTTAGAGCACTAAATCTTCAATAATTGAAATTTGTTGAGGCGGTATCACTTCATTTGGTCGACCCGACACTGGCAGATGCTGGCCAGGGATTCTTGCCCCAAAATGGAAACATTTTGCCCACTTTTTTACAGTGGAATACGAAGGAGATGAATCACAGTAAACGCCGTCTAAACGTCGTTTTATGTGATTAGGCGTATGCCCTTCTTTTGTTAAAAATTTGATGACAGCACGGTACTCAGTTTTCATTACTTCAGACATTTTCATGCGCTAGTCACGTTGGTTGGCTGGCTACTAAAAACTACTACTCTTCGAGACGTCATATTTATAGTGTAGACTTCGCGCATATACATGCATGCCGTGACGGAGTTTAGACATGGTTGAACCTGTATAAACCTGTCAGGCCGAGAATTGATGGCGCCTACCTCGTATGCCTGCTGGATCTTATTCTAATCATTGATGTTTCTGACTTGCTCCGTGAGTTATTGGTGGGATACCAATCAACTGCTTTCCCAATTGTTTCCATGCAACTCTATAGTTCACAAGGTATTAGGATATGTGATGATTCGCTTATATTTTCCAAAATAATATTATATTTGTATTATTTCAATAGTATCCGCTTACCATTAAATTATTTATTCAAAAATATCAAATGAGAAGGTAGAAAGTATTTTACAGTGTCTAATTTGGGAAACGATGTTTATTTCAACTAGTACTTCAGAGGAATCATTTATATCATGTTTATAATAGTAAAATCACTCGCAGTCACTGTCAGCCTTAAGAAACATAATCCCCCACGCTATAGAAATTACTTTAGCAGTGCACAGTTACAACCTTTATCAGTGCTACATTCCCCGTATTTTCAAACGAAATGTTCTGTTTGGATGTCATTGAAATATGTTATTTCTTCTCTTTAAACGTACGTAAGAATCCCACGTATTATTTTACTTGCATTATCAATACAGATTGTGATGCAAACAGCAGAGTCAGTATAAATATCGTCACACAAACTGTAGAGTTTTATTTGGATATTTTGTGATATAATTGTTGAGGTTCATCGACAGCCACTACTTAACGGCTAATTCTATGCTAAATTATTCCAAAAGGAGGTAAGAAGCCCAATGAAACTGATAAGGACTCAATTAACGAAATAAGGTTCTCTAATTAAATCATTAACCAAAATAACTTTAATGAAGCTATCTTTTGGGTGAATACCTTTTTAAAATATGTTGATGGTCTCTGTTATTTATCAGAGAAGACAAGAATTGATTAGCATATACATTGCGTTTCAAAGTGCCTAAACCGACTACAGAAATACACACGTTCGTGTGTTCAGAAGGATTTACACGTATTTTTTGATAAAAATTCATGCGGGAACTATAATGAATTTTGATTAATTAATATACCTTGATTTATATTCCAGGCAAATTTTATTCTTTCTGGATAACGGTGATATATGTATGTTGCAAACCCTCTTACTGCATCGCGACACTTCATAATATTATCAAGGTAAATAAAATTACGTTGTTTCCATTAGATTTTTTGCTAATATTAAACTTACTTTTGACTGTTGCAAACTAACTAAATTTTCTTCTTTGATTAAACAGCTTGCTTATGATTCAAAATTATTTAAACGTAAATTCAACTTGAAAAATATATCTCACTATTCTGCATATTTATGTATATACTAAAAACAACAGCTTTGTAGAGTTTAATACTTCTGGGAATAAGTAAGGACTAGAATAAAGGAAATGATAAAAAGTTCTAAGCGAAACCTTCATTACAATATCCTCTTTGCTATTTTAATGGTTGTGGGGATTACAAATCTAGATTATGGTATAGTTTACTTTACATTTTTTCAGGGGAGAGATGTATATCCTCTTACGGCGTATTAATGTAGATATATATTAGTGTCTTCAATAGTACTCTGAGTTAATTCTCTGTAAACAATTAGAAACAAGTCTTTAGTTCTCAGCGTTACAGATTTTAAGACTCTTAAAAGTGTCAATCGCCAACCAGGTAAAATACCTGGAAAATTCAAGTCCTTATATGATGGGATTAACAGATATACCCTCTGCATAGGTATATATTCGTAAGTACAATGTATGCACTTGTTAGTATGATTTCTGATATCAAAATGAATATCTTCTTAAATTTCGTTGTACATGAACTACAACGAAATAAAATGAAATCAATTTAATGAATATTTGTTATTATCAATAATAACGAATGCTTTAGTTGTGGTAACCAAATAGGAATGTAAGGAAAGGTGTAATAAAATGGCTGCTTCGAATTGATGACAGTTTTATGATATTTTATGAAAACTTAACCACTAACATATTGCATAGTTAATTTCTATACTCAGTTTTCTAATTATGTTTGCAAAACTAGTTATAAAACTGGGCGTTTTGATACCCGACAAGACCCAAAAGGATACTGTCATGTTAATATTTTTTTATTTTGATTTTACCACATTACAACTGTTGATATAAAATTTTTTTCTCGATTAACCTGGTAATCTTTTCAAACAGTTTTGCACCTCTTTGCTTTTGTTGTGCTCCATCAATGTAATATACAGCAAATTTTCAAGTTAGAAAACATATACTGTTATGATCTTTCGCACTACCACGTTTTTGTTGAGCTTATATTATTGTTGTCGAATTTGTCTGCAGTATACACGACCATTACATACTTTCGTTTTGAACTTATTATTATTATTATTATTATTGTTATTATAGTGTCTCCATCTATTCGATCTATTCTGTTAGTCAACTAGAACCCTATACGGTGGAAGTATAGGTATATAGGTAAGTCCAGCCAGGGGCAGATAACGGGACTACACAATACAAAGGGGGTTTTGGAAGATTTCTGCAAATTATATAGACGTATTCACACGAGAAACCAGCCCAGAAAATAACCATTAGTACAGTTTTCATCAGTCGAGGTCGGCAGTGCAGGTAGCAGTAGTCGACGATGACGTATAAGCGGGCACTATCTGGACGACCAAACCAAGTAAACAGCGTGCGAGTAACTAGGTGCGTTACTGGACGACGGAAGAAGAAAATAAACAAAAACGTCAAGTTAGAATTTTGTACTCGTCAGGCGAGAATTACTAGCGATTAATTTAAACTATATTAAGTAGTCAACTGCACGATCCACAAAAATAGAGGAAAGAGATACTGGAGGTTGGAGTTAAGAGGAGAGAGATACTGAAGGTTGCAGTAAGAGGAGAGGGATGATAGAAGATTGAAGAAAGAAAAGGGGTGGAACACGCTACACATACGCACAACGAAGTATAGGTACTTATAAAGTTAATTATGAACTATTGTCAAAATTCTTGTAGTTCTATTGCATAGTAACCGTTTTTCAAAATTCTCAATTCATATCCAATGTCAAGATTTTATTATTTGTAAATTAAATATATCTTTTCCGATATATGTAGTATTGTTATATTTCAAAAAGTTGCCCGGTTACATTCATCAGATGTAACAAACGAACCCAGCTGTCATGCCAGTATTTTAAAACATATGTGCGTTAATGTCACATTCTGACATTAACGTAATTCAAGGTTAGTACTACTAAAGGTCAATTTAGTAGCACTGGATAATTTGGCGCCCAACGTGTCGGAGCAACTTTTGGAAATTAAAAACACTTCATATTAGACGTTTAGCCTGACAACTTAAAATATCCAAAATGCCTAAGAGTAACAAAAATTGACATGATAACGGGAATTTCGCTAGTAATTTAAGAGAAACGTCATAATATATGTATTTTAAGATTTATATATTGTACAAGTAGACTCATAGATGAAAGCAGAATGTCAAAAAAAATATCGAGGAAGAAACATCTATTCTGATTACTGTACCATTGCTGGGAGCAGTGTTTTTGTGTAATAAAGTTCATGTCAATGACAAAAGTGTTATATTTCCTTCCATTTTGTGAAACACGTTATACTTAGTATTGATAATATAATAGAATGAGGTAAATGTTAAGTGTATGAAAGCATACCTGCATTTTTCATGTACATTTTTTTGTTGATGTTATTCATTTTATATTATACATTTTTTACTTCAAAAATAGTTTTTTTTATATATTTTGACTCACTCAACCATAACGCTATGGTTCGATTTTCTGTAACCGTATGATTTATAAAAATCTGTAATAGTAACAGATGGACTGTAAGCTACATATGGGCGCAGAATTGCAACATCGTCTGTAAATACTTACAGATTATGTTACAAATCTTATAGATGTGCACAGAATTGGCCCATTTGACACTGCTCTCTCTATAGAAACGGTTATGGAGTTGAAGTTATGTCGGGTGTGGTAGTACGACATTCAAAAGTGTTGGTTCTTGTATATTCTTTTAATACTTTTGTTAGTATTACCGTTAATATTGACCTTACAAACTTCTTTTAGTGTAGTATCAAATCAGTAGTGTTATGGCAAAACATGCCATGATTGCCTTTTTTTTCAAAATGCACATTTTGGCATTAAATGGCCGCACATAAAGTAACAATCATTACTTGTCAACACTTTGTAGTATAAATAGCTATGGCAATGGTACAAACATGAATGTAGATTAACAAATCTATATCCATCATTATAAATATAAAACTGTTTCTGCTTCTCCTGTAAAATCGCAAAACTGGCAGATAACATGCTTTGCCGTAACACTACCGAAATAACAAAGCGTCAATTAAAAACATTTGAAGTACACCCTTATAACACTAAAACGTTTGTTTTCTTATATTAATCTCGGGTTAGTAATTTTGAATGGTGGGTATATAACCGCTCTATTTCCTTCCGGTAACAACCGGTTAGTTGCGAAAAATTGCCTATAATGCATGTAAGTTGTCATAATAATCTTATACTTATTATTACTGTGATAGAGGTAGACCGCGCAGCGTAGTCACACCAAAAATTAAAGAAAAAAAAACAAGTATCAGCTACATCCAAATACACATACATCTTTACATATACACGTATTTATAGAGTGAGAAAAGGTTGGAATACATTCATTTAAATTTCAGGTGTTCAGCCATAAAGAATAGAATAAGAGACAAAATGAGCTTGATAGAACCTTCCGTAGTTAAAAACGTTTTGCAGGAATTTCAATATCGTCTCAAATATTTCCAGGAGGTTGGTGGAGGACATGTCAAACATTTTATAAAATAGCTTTTATTATTTATTGGATTTTCTAAATAAATAATAATGTGTTGATGTTTGAAGTCATGACACATGAAATATGTTCAGAATTTGACGTAGAATTTGGAAATTAAATAAAAGAAGGTGTTTCCATGTAAAAAGATTAGGTGAGCTATCATGACTTGTTACATGAAATTATCATCAAAAGGAAATCAGCACCTAAAATCAAAAATCAACAGATTCGAGCGTTTTTTCGCGAGAAAACCACCTGAATTTTAAATGAATTTATTTTTTATTTGTTCTCTTTTGTGTTCTTGCAAATATTCCTTAACTATCAGTTCTATTAACAGCCGGCTAGTTAATGGGCTAAAATATGTTACTATGTAAATGTAAAGCACATACACAAAATACACAACCCTACATAAAAAGGGGCTTAGAGAAACATGGTAAGCTAGTAAATCACAATATCGGGAGATATTCGGAAGGATGAATAACACCGGGGTAACTTCAGGCATCAAGGTTGCTGAGTCCGAATTCATATTTCGGGTGACGCGCAAAACAAATAAAATTGACAAAAAGAAAACGTTGATTGTGCTAGCAGTAACCAGGAAAATAATGGGGGTTGTTGTAAGTTTTGAATTAAAACCATTGGGATAGCTAATGGAAGTATTTTCGGTTCTGAATAAATCAACAGGTGCAGTCAAACGTCTGCTGTTACAACGATGATACAAACCTAGTTGCAGAAAAAAGACCATGCAAAACTTGCAAAGTAGCAGCCCATCTGTATACGACTTGAAAATCCATCGATAGAAATTACAGAGAATGTAAAACTTGTCCGTATCTACCTTGATGAGTTCCTCAATTGGTAACCATCCATAGGTATTTTATTAAGAACATTCGGTATATATGAATGAAAATTACGTGAAAATCGTGTTACTTAGAATCGCTGCTAAGATATAAATTGTATAGATTGTATAGATATAGATTGTAGTGTTTTTAGATCTGAGCGTATACTGACAGTTTACGGACAATACATATGCATACGAATGCATAATCTTTTCCGCCAATAATATAGTTTCGATTTAATTATATGAGCAACCACCTTACCCAACTCATATGTTAATTGTCCGTTATCTCAGTAATAAGTTAACAACACATATGTTGTGCCTATATGCCAATGCATGTGTACACGAGTTGTAGGTGCTCTGTTTTATGTTCGTTTTCTGCCCGGCAGTTTATCGGATTTCTAACTTAACTTTATACCGTATTGTAACTTTAATTTTGCTTTGTCTGCATATTCCTTAATTTTTGGATAAATGTTGGTAATTGCCAAGCAATTGGTAAGTTATAAATTTAACGTATCCATCTCCATTTTATTTTCCTTTATGCTTGAATTTTTCCTGTTCGTTTTTTTGTCGATGCGTATTTGTATATGTACCTAGAAATATACAGTGTCCCGTTAATAATTGTTGCCATATATACTGTAATGATTTAATTTCCTTTCATTCCTCTATTGCTCTTTTTTTACCTTTACGTTGCCTTCTTGCCTTGTTGTCTTTACTAAAGCCGTCGCGCAGGGCAGAGCAGGCGTGAAGCGTGTGTAATCCCAGTAGGTTTGTTGTTTGTTTGATATACATTCGCTTCTTTTTCGTTATTGTTGTTAGACAGATGAACCACACTTGATGGTAAGCTGTTGCGTTCTACAAAATTGCTTGTGTAGATATCTCCAAAAGCGAGAAAAACACGCACTAAATTTGGACTTACATGGACTAAAATGTGTGTTCAGTTGGGCAATGATTTGAACAGCCTCAGGGCGGTGATTTTTGAATTGTGGCTGACGTTGAAAATGCCGGCTCGACCTTTTATAGAGCATTATATAGAATCTTTGATCAAGCTGTATCAATTTATGTCAGTAGCTCCTCCGTATATCCGCCCTGGTTTACGAAGCAAATAAGGTAGGACATTAAAACTATAACCCATTATCAAAGAAAATGGAAATTTACAAATAATAGCGTATAGTATGACAGGTTTCAAAATTTAAGAAAGTTAATCAAGCGAGACTTGAAGAACCATATTCCCTTTATATTACGAAATTTCAGAGTATTGTTAAACAGAATCCCAAGGAGTTATGGAAAGACACTAACCACATAAGAGGCTCTACACGTTTACCAAATAAATTTTCTGATAACGGCTCGGTCTACGATGATCCTCAAAGCATAGTAGATATCTGCGCTAAAATGTTCTCAAACGTGTATCTTCCACAATCAAAGAAAACGTTTCCTGATGCCCTCAGTTATGTACAATCATTTGAAATGCAACCGGTAGCCGAAGATGATCTGGTCTACATCTGGCAAACTTGGATACGATGACACAATTTCTAGTTTTCTTGATGAGAGATGCCCGCTATCTACTTGCCAAACAACTAACATTCATTATCAATATGTTTATAAAAACATCTATTTTTCCTACTCAAATGGAAAATACCAAGAATTACGCCGGTTCACAAAAAAAGGGAATAAATCAGATATTAATAATTATCGACCTATATCAACATTGTCAAACTTCGTTAAAGTATTGGAACAGCTTACGTACTAGACCATTTATCGAAATGTTCGGCCATTTATATCATTGAAACAACATGCATTTATATCTGGAAGATTCACCACAACTAATCTTAGTTCAATTACACAATTTCTAAGTAATGTCCTGGAATATGGTGGACAGGTTGACGTCGTGTATATGAATCTTTCGCGCGCCTTTGACACTATCGACCATGAAACTCTCCTATACAAACTGAGCTCTTTTGGCATGTCACCCAAACTATTACATTTAATTAAATCCTATCTGGAATACAGAATATTCTATGTATGTACATTATAATGGATTCCGATCACATGAGGTTCTTGTTACGTCTGGAGTACCACAGGGCTCCAATTTGGGACTGCTGTTCTTTGTGCTCTTTTTAGATGATTTATTGGAGGTCTTACAATGTGAGACTCTTGCATATGCCGATGACGTTAAAGTGTATTCCATAATTGACACCATCAATGACGTTGAGAGACTTCAGGAATGTATTGATTATATATCTACATGGGCGCTGGGGCTATTCCCCAGCGCCCATGCAGATATTAAATCCTGCGAAATGCGCTCATGTCACCTTTACTCGCAGTATAAAAGCTATTCCTGTACGTGACACTTTCAGGGACTTGGGGGTGCTGTGTGATAGTCAACTCTGTTTTGAAGGTCATATTCGCCAGATGTCCTTGTCCAGTGCAGCCATGCTCGGATTTATCATTAGAGACATTCGAATCACTTTAATGATCCAGACTTACTGTGGACGTTATACTTTGCATATGTTGTGGGCCGACTCGAATATGCATCTATCATATGGTATCCCTATTATCAATGTTATCAGGATTCCATTGAAAGGGTGCAACGAAGATATCTGAAGTTTCTTTCGTTTAAGAATGATGGCGTATATCCTGTAAGTAATATAGACTACAACTTGTGCAAAGTGTCTTTGGAAGGAGAGAATTCCATAGTGCGCGTTTTCTTTACAAACTAATACATGGTGTGGAGTGTGCTTACCTGTTTATCCGCAATAGATTTTCATGTGCCTCGGGTATCTTCCCGTAATGTTCCGTCTTTTTGCGCAGTGCCAGCCAGAACTAAGTTATTGTTGAAATCGCTCGTTCAACATATGTGCAGCAACGCCAAGAATTTATACAAAGATTTTTGCTGGTGAATTTTTTCATAATGAATGATATTTTTATTTACATATTATTGCATTGTTATTAAGTATTGGTTGCCGTGTACACAAGTCCTGCTATTAGGGTTTCCTGTTGGGCGAAACAGAGAAGCTGCATGTTACAGTAGTAAACCATTTACCAAGTAACATACTTAACATACAATAATCATGAACGTGATTGTTGTTACTTTCAAGAAGAAACTTGGTAAAACTTTCCAGTGGAATTAGCCATATATAAAATACAAAATAGGATACGGTGGCTTAAAATAGTAAAAAATAAAAGATACCCTTACCACCTCGAAGGTGGTAAGGGTATCTTTTATTTTTTATTTTTTTTTACTATTAGCCATATAGCTTAGCGGAATTTTTAAATAGCTAATTTTGCTGTTTTACTTGAGGCTAGTTCACTGAGAGTTTGTAACATCGGTACATGTATGAAATAAAGTATACTATTATTGATTTTTAAATATTTGTAGTTGCTCGACAATGTCACGAATGTAATGATTGACCTAAATACATTTTAGATATGTTGCGCCCGCTCTGAACTAAACTAAAACAATACTATTTGATAGGTAAGTCAGAAACCAAAGCATTTGATTTTTCGACAGGTGTTTGCTTACTTATAGTAATTTCCTGATTCAACATTTTGTCACAATAGATATTTTTCAAAAGTTTTTGTAATATTAAGCTGATTGGTAATACTTCTTTTTATTATAATAACAATTGAAATATGAAATGATTAAATATTGGTTTTTATCCCGTTGTGATGAATTTATTATATGTTCGTCAGTTATTTTCCCTTTGTTTCTTGAACAAAATAAAGTTGTCAATAAATTCCGTAATACGTTAATTAATGATATATAAACAACAACAAAGCGTTATTATATTCCAGCATTAGTATCCATGATTAATGATCTCGAAACTTATTGCGGCTGCGACAACGAACGGTCGGCCGATTCGTCGAAATTCACATGTAAATTAACACATTACGAATTCCGGGCAAAGCAGGTTTCGGAAATATCGCCATGATAGGTATTTTATGTTCTAACCAGATGTTTGTAATGACGCCTTGTTATTATTTCGGTTACTAAAAAAGAAAACACTAATTTAGAAAAATTATAAGCGGTGCCCCGAAGTGTCGGAGAGTGGTCGCTGAAGCACTCTTATCTCGCTCTTCTCAATTAGAATTCTAGGCTCGTTTCTGTCGGTGGCATTAATGAAGTTAGTAAAAGACGTTCCTCGAAATACCAGCGGCGGAGCAGGTATGTAGCACGAATATATTTCTGTATTCACATGTTTATGTTTTTGGACTGGGAAAATGTTTTCCTGTAGACTTCAACTTTAACTAAATTTAAAATTACAATAATAATATTGATAATTTGTATTGCCCAACAGAGAATTCCATACAAAGGACACACAAACAAAAATAAGTGTAATAACATACAATGTACAAAAAAAGTGTAATATAGGTACACCTAAACTTATCTACCTCCATTATAATATGTTATCAAAGTAACTTCACTACAATGGTACTACTATTAAGAAGAATACTTAGAAAATTGACAAACAGTGTTTAAGTAATTTCAACAAGAGACTACTACATGAAAGAAAGAAAAAAAGAAAGTTAAACGTTTAGAATAAAAGGATCAAAAAGCAATACATTAACATTTTTATACATGTGCGACAGCGGGGCCTTGCATACGCGGGGGCGGTACACTAAATTCGTTTAAACTAAGAAGAGTGAGGGTGAGTCAATGTTGTGGCAAATTAAATTTAGCACTAGGTTCATCTCTTCATTTCGACAGCGAAAGAATGTAATGTCTGTCAAGCAAATTGGAGTAATCAGTACCACGAATTGGATAAACTCCATCAATCTTAAAGAAAATATATTTCGAAAACCTTTTATGAACGCGTTTAAGAGTAAGATGTTGATATAGATAATGTGCAAGCGTACCACAATTTAATTTAGATCTCACTAATGCAAAATTCAGAAGCTTAATTCTCAATAAAGCAATAAAATTTTTGCACGATCGTATAATGAAACCCAGAAGCGGAGGAAGATACATGGACAATGCGAGAAGAGAAAGTTAAATGGGCATCAAAAAGTACTCCAAGGCCATTGAATTGTGTTACTGGCGTAGTGCATGGCACTACGTCACTCATGTTAATGTTAATGTCCCTCTGCAATGCCTGGCAATCATCTATAGAAGTAATAATGCGGTATATTTTGAGGTCATAAAAAGAACGTTACAATCTAATAGGTGGAGCAAATCATTGATATAGATGTTAAAAAAGAGTGGGCCAAAAATTCGACCCCGCGGTACGCCGGTGGAAACGTAGAAAGGCGTAGATACAAAATCATTCTAGTGAGCATAGGATGACCTGCCACTAAGATACAAAGTAGTGAACCTAGAACTAAACCCAATGGATGATAATTTATGAGTAAGCAGGGAATGATTAATCGTGTCAGAGGAGTTTGTCAGTGTAAATTATGTCTACCTGCTGACGTTTATGGAGATTCTCACTCATAAATTGAGTAATTTCCACTAGATTTGTTAAAATGGACCACTTAGTGATGAAACCATGTTGATAGGCAGACACGAAAGGTTTGACACAGGCGTCTGTTTTTGTAAACAACAACATTTCAAAAACTTTGCCGCAACTAGAAATAGATAGAATAGTGATAGATATATAATTCTCCAAACAAGAACGATCCTCCTTTTTTAAATTCTAGGACACTGATGAATGTCGCTATATAAGCTATATAAGAATCGTTGTCTTTAAAATATCCAGGACTGACGTATCGCTCGGACCATTCGCACACCCCTATCGCAAACGGTTTCTGGGAAAAGCAGCATTGTCATTTGCAAACATTTATGGCCTATCCTGTACCTACAATACGTATACATTTTGCTTATATAACATAATTAGTATTTTTTTCACAACAATAAATTATCTTTAACTTTCACATCTCTGATTTTAACTTGCAATTACTATTTGTTGTTAGTGTTAAATAAAGGTTTGCTATTCCTAAATGTTCTAATCAATCTACAACAAAATAAAGCATGTGCGGCAATCTTCAAGTTGTTTGTGTGTTATGGAATGCAGTAGGGTGGATGGTGGTTCAAATTTCATTCGTGTTAATAATGGTACCCACTACATTCCTACCACAACAATCATTAGGAGAATAAAGGAGAACGGATGTTTGTAGCGGAAGGGTACTTGTTAAGTAGTTAGGAAGAATGTAGGCATTTTATATAAATATTATGAATCTCATTGCCCATAGTAGCGTACGGCAACTCCTTATGATTACAAATTATGTAAGTATTACAAGTAAAAAATGTTGCTTCAACAGCATCTTCTAACAGGACGTTTATGGAATTGAGAGTATGGTCTTACAAATTACACAAATTATGAAAAAAAAAATTGGGTATTTGCTGAATATGTACTTTTACTCAAAAGTGTAATTTTCCTATGTATTTTGAAGCTTCCAGTCAAAATTATGTATTTTGCGGGTGTACCTATCGTGTAACTTAAACGACAGACGAAGTAACCCAGTTAACTGCTGGTACTTGTAATATTATACAACCCTACGCTACTACATGGGATGATACTACAAATTCTTATTTCTCATTTGAAATTCTTTGTTGCTAAATGTGTTACCTATGTTAAAATTGTTATTTGTATGAAGATTGATTGTGCAAACTAGTGCAAAACGTTTACAATTCTAAAATATCTAATTTCAACTCGCTTTGGTTATTTACTAGTAACAGTGTTGTATTTACGTTATTATAATAATCCACTTTGAATCCATTGACATTAAGACATACTTAAAGATTGTTTTTGTAAAATATACTTTTAGACCGCATATTGCCCATTTTCTTTTGAAATATTGTAGATGAGTACAAGGATACTCTAAATTATATTGCGTTCCAAATTCGATAGTATGCATTAAATGCCAACATAAGTATAATCAATAAATTGATAAAAATAATAGATAAAATCACTTTAAAGATATTCAAAGAAACGAATTTTTTTAAATAAATCTAAAACATATGTAGTGAATTTTACTTGATGTTGAAGTTATACTTATGTAATTTATTACTATACCTACATATATAATGGCTTAACACCCCATTTGGGGTCACGCCGCCGAAGCTTTCCCTTTTCCCTCTCCCTCCACGTTTTCCTGTTCCTAGTTTTCTCCTTCCAATATGCCACTCCTGCCCGAATGAGATGCTCCTCTACCTTTTTCATCTTGATCTGGGCCCACCACGTCTTCTTCTTCCTCCTGAGTTCCACTGCAGGATGCAAAGTATTGTGCTCATTCCTCCTCTCCGTACATGTCCTAACGATTTAAGTCTCTGCTTGGTGCTTCTATTTATTTATTTTTTATTATATTCTGCCTTTTCAGTTCTTCCAAAATTTCGTGATTCATTCTATATTCATTGTCGTTAAGTTTTTACATGTCCCACTATTGGTCTTATTATCTTACTTTCTGTTATTCTTAGTTTTTCTTCTTCACTCTTGGTCAACGTCGTGGTTTCCGCTACGTACATCATAATCGGTCTTAGTATCGTTCCATAGATCTTTCACTTACTTTTTCTGCAACCTCAATGTCTCCATTTCCGGCGCTGCTAATCATGACCCCAAGGTATTTATATGTTTTAACATGTTCAAATTTATAGGAGCCAATCTTTATTTTTCCGCTTAGCCATGGTCTTCCGAATTTCATTAGCTTTGTTTTGCTTTCATTTATTCTCAGCCCCATTTATCTTCCCACTGTTACTATCTCATTCAGAACGTCCTGAATTATTCTTCTTCTTTTGGTAATAATTACAATATCGTCTGTGTTATCATCATTTGACTGCCGCTTGATCTTAAATTACCCTTATGCAGTTTTACCATTGTGTATTCTAATGATAGATTGAATAACGTTGCGGGTAGTGAATTTTCCTGCCTTACCCCTTTGTTAATCATTCACTCATCGTCATTTAGATTAGCGTTCTTAATTTTCGGTTTACCCTTTGTTCTTTCGACGCTGTCATGAGTTCACTCCTCTTGATTGATTCGAAAGCTTGCTGAAAGTCGATGAACAGCATCTATATGTTCAAACTATACGCTTTTTCCATGATTTGTTTTATCGTGTGTATTGTTGATCTGCCCTGAGTGAAGCCACATTGATATTGCCCGAACACTACCTTGGTACTTCTTGATAGTCGTCCTTTAATTATTGTTGATAATATTTTGTATGTGACATTTAGTCGTGTTATTCCTCTCTAGTTTTTGCACTCATGTTGTGTATAGTTGCAATTTGGCTACTTTTACATTCTTCCGGCATTCTTTCCTCATTAATTTTCTTGATTAGTTGGTATATTCGCTGATGTAATGTGTTTCCTCCATACTTTATTAGTTCTATGTTTATTCCGTCCTGTCCCGGTGCATTTCCATTTCTAGTTCTATTTATTATTTTCTTAACTCTTCCATTGTTGATTCTTCCGTTATTATTTCATGGGTGTTGCTATCTACCTGCTCTTCATCTTCATTAAGCTAGCATTGTTCAGTTAATAATTCTTTGAAGTGATTTGACTATATTTGTTTATATTGGTGATCTTCTTCAGTCAGTTTTCCTTCTTTATTTTTTATTCCTTTTGTTTTCCCTTGTATGTTTTAATTTTTTTATAAAAACTTTTCGTATTTACCTTCGTCTTTTCTCTTTCTATATCCATGATATTTCTGGTATTCGACGTTATCTTCTATTTTGTTAGTTTTTAGCCATTTTAATCTTGCTTTGTTTTTCTTCTCTACTGCATTATTACAAGCCACGTTGTAATACTCTTTTATTTTGCCATTTTTCTTGATTCTTAGCTGTGTTTCCGCTGATATTTCCATACATTTCTTTATGATGGATGTTCCATTCCGAATTTATTGCTCCGCTTTGTGTTAAGAGATTCTCTACTTGTCTTATATACTCTTTTCTGATATTTTCATTTTTTAGTTCCTCCAAGTTCCATTCGTTATGTTTATATGTCTTATCAATGGATTTTCTTCATTTTTGTTTTATTTTAGTCATAACTATAAAATGATCAGTTTCTGAAATATTACTGTTTTAAGATTGCAAATAAAATTATAAGGGAGCATGTAGGTCAAGATTTTTTAAATATATGTTTAAATTACGTTGTTACTTACATGATCTATCCCACTTTTTATAATCGATTTTTTAGATATTTCGACTAAGTTTCGATTAATCCGGATTACTGAGAACGTAATGCAATGTGCTGTTATGATTAGGCTTCAATCCTAACTTAGTTGCTGCCTCACGTGAACGGTAGTGCATTAAAATACGCCATGTATGAACCTATACGTTCGTTCCCATGAAATTACATATTTGAGGGAAGTATAATAAATCATCATCGATTTTGTGGTATACCGTTCTATGTATATCGTAAGTGGATAGCGAGTTTTAAAGGTTGTTGAAGTCATTCACTGTATTCAACAAGGTGGTTTGAATGTTGCTTGAAGATTAGACTAATTAGGTAAAGTAATGATAATGATAAAGCCAGAGGATACATACATGTCTGTTATTATGTCGGATATAGACTGTTATTGCTTCGAGTAAATAGGTATCCATAGCGAATAGACGACCATTTAGTCACAGTTTAATAGCATCCTCGAACGAGTGAACAGTATGTTACTCGGATGGTTTACGATACACTAGGTACCTGGAAAGTTAGCAAAAATGTTATAACAATTTAATTATAGGCGCTAGGTACGGCTGTTGTAGTTTATGAGTATTGGAACCAGTTGCTAGTGAATTTTTATTTTTAGGGTTTAAATATACACATTAATTACGTTTGTAAATGAAAAGGACAGGTATATACATTGCTAATTATCAGTCTCTAATTACATTCTAGAATATAATAATTCTCCAAACACAGTATTACTCAATCATAGGTATTTTTTAAAAACATTTACAGGAAATTGCAAAAAGGGTGTTTCCCATAATTTCATCGAATATTTGATAGGTAAGTTCCGTTTATTGATGACAATGTATAGGTATACGCATTTTATTTATTTGGTAAATCATAAGCAATTCACTATTATTTTTGATATACACTTTAGTGCATGAGAACAAATTCATTTTATTTCTTTAGTTTAGATATGCTTCGTTCTGGTATTTTTTTCTAGTGTGATACATTATTTACAAAATCAAATTTTTGGTGTTTCCTAACTACATAAAAGTCTATTATTATTACAAATAATTTCGGAAAGTGTCAAAGTATGAACAGGAACACATTGCTTAGTAAATATTTTAAAATTTGGGAGAAAGACAAGAGTGTTTGAGTGGCATGAGAAGCTTGAAGAAGAGATATGAAGGATTAGCCCAGAATAGGGCAGTCAAAAAATACAATGATGGAGGGTGATATTGATAGAGTGCGAGATGCAATTCCTTCCAACAGACGATTACGTGTGAGATTGATATCTGAAGATTTACGCATTAATAGAAAAACACTAAGGCTAATTTTAACGGAAGAATTGCGTATGAGAAAGATTTCTTCAAAGCTTGTGCTTATATGAGAGAATTTTTCGCTAGAAGAGCAATTACTCAATTCGACCAACCTGCCCATAAGCTGCACTGAAAGGAGGAAGATTTTCTGCTATAACGGATGTCCAACAGATTGTGAGGGCAACACCTCAACTGTTTCCGTAAAATAAGTTTCAAGGCTGCTTCCAAAAATGGGAACGCTGTTAATGTCAGTGTATAGTCGCACAAAGGGAGTATATACCTTTAAGGAGACGGTATCCACTAGTGAATAGTCCCATATATGTATATTGCTATAATCTTCCCTAGCATCTTTTGTTTGCCGATTAATTTTTTGTCTGCAGCATACGCGAACTTTTGCGTGGTTTCATTTGGATTTATAATTCTTCATGTGTATTAATGGTAAATGTATAGACATTTAGCAAGTCCTTCCTTGCCGTTCTCGAATTTTAAATTATCGGTGTACTACGCATAACAGTTCAAATTCAAGTTCTAAAATGGTTGTGATGTTTGAGGTTCGAACAGAATTGTCTCCACTTAAAATTTCTAATTACCGCGCCATATTGCTTACAACCAAAATAATATAACCTGTGTCTGTAATCCGTGTTCTTTCGTACTGGTTTTTGTTTGATATTTGAGTTTACATATTGCATTAGTAGAGTTTCTGGTTAATATATTTTATTACATATACATTTATAATCAAATTGTAAATGAATGGAAATGAAAATGCAGAAGATATAAAAGAAAAGGAAATACATTAAATGGTGTACCTGCAGAAATAATATAAGAAGAATATGTCGAATGGACATTACTATTTGACCCTCGGCTCTAAAATGTTTAAAGTAAACAGCATAAAATAATACATAATTGCATTTTATTAAATATAACTTAAATATATGTGTTTAAATAATCAAAAAAACTATTATAAACAACATTTATCCAAAAATACCTATTTTAAGATTTATCCATAACCTAAAAAGTATGTATATTTTATTGAATTGTGACTCTCCTGTAGCTTTCCCACCATTATTTTACTAACACATCTACCCAAAAAAAATGGAAAAAAAGCGACGCACGTATATATAATTATAGCATAGACTATTTCCGAAATTAAAATAAAAACAGAACTTGGTTTCCTTTTTTATATACGAATCTGTTTAACACGTGCTAGAACAATAGTGTACTACAAACACTTTGTTCTTCAGCTTATTGAACTAAAGTGAGCTTTTCAGAATGTGCAATTGCCATATTTATATACCTTAACCCATAATATGGTCTTAATTTAATGCCCATTGGGTCATTAGAAATACTAATAACAAGCTAATCAACATGCTGTAGCAATAATCCCATGATAATACATACCTTTAATGGATTAATTATAGATTATGTAATCACCACTTTAAAACCCTTACATCATTACGAATCATAAATAATAACTAATCCACATGCAGCAGGATTGAAGATGGATACTTTTGACCCTATAATTTGACAATTATTCTTGAGACTATATTCAAATAATATTATGAATTAGGTTACGCATGTCTCGAACTACTCATAATTTCAAATACTGACTCCCCAGCAAGAACTGATTTAACTGTTCTAGAACGGTTCTGAGTTCGTAGTTCTGACGGTCCGAACGGTGAATTTGAAATTCTAGAATATCAAGTTCGAGAACTACGAGATTCGAACAGTGAAAATTTCATTGCGCGAGCTCATCAATCAGAGAACCGTTCTGAACTGTAGGTCCGAACAAACCTAAAGATCTCCCTATCAGTCGGCAAGAAAGGAGTCTACACTTTTATGGAATAAATAATATTCTATAATAGTGAGTCTAGCCCAAGACAGATAATGGGATTAATTGTGTTAATCGATTTGTATTTCTATTCTACACGGCAATAAGTGTCATCAATAGGAGTATGCTGATACTATGTAAAAATAATTAATTTATGGAAATAATCCGGACGTTGCTAGAAAATGGATATAAATAAAAAAGGATCACAAACTTCAACTCCCAATTTGTGTTAATGTTATTATTCAAAGTAGTAGTAAATTGTCAAACGGGAAGAAGGAAAAGTGGTGTTTATGAATTGGAATTTAAGTATTTTCAAAATACAGTGTATTCCTTTTATGTAGTAAGTTATTCAAAATTCTACTTAATAACATAATCTTTAGGCTTTTGATATTCGTAATTGAATTTTTGTATATGCCAAAATTCTTTTATTAAATTTTCTTTAATAAAATATTATTTTTCAAAAGTTGCCTAGTTACGTCAATCTGATGTAACACATCGAACCGTATAGATACAAAAAAAAAAAAACAGATTTAAATCACGTGTGCAGTTGTGTTACATTATTAAAAAATTGCTATTAACAAAAGTCACATTTGATGCATTGCAATATATGTATTTTACACACCCGGCATATACATTTGATAAAATGTAGAAAGTAACTCTCATTATCGATCACCTTCCATCATCTATATATATTGTTTTACATAAATAATTGTAGATGTCCTCGAAATTATTTGTGATTGCTCCCTAATATATTTGGTGTTTCTATGTTTATATATTTTTTCTATAATGGCATTGTCATTTTACACATTTTATCAGTATGTATGTACATATATAGTAGTACATGCAAGATCAGAATTTTCTTTATTAATAATTATTGCTTTTATCCTATATGCATACATGCCACCGGTATAATTGTTACACAAAAAAGACTTATTATTTTATTATATTACCTACATACTGGCAGATGTGTGTTCATCGCCTTAAAAGAATACTTTTATTGCTATCAATACTTGTTTACTGGAGTCAATTAATGCGTTTCTAGATAGATGAAGGTTAATATTTCCTGGAGGATTACTCAAATTTAGGGACGTGGATATTAGATGTACCTATACGTATCTATATAACAGTAAAATAAACCCGTAAATAATTATGTTATAAGTTAATTACCCTATCCACTAACCAGCCTCTGCATCGTAATGAATAAATTCCAGCTGAATAGATCAATCATGTGTGTAGCATGCCCGGCCAATAATTATTAACATTAAGACGTTTGATTTCCCACCCCGACGGTACACCACTGATTGAACAATATATAGAATGAGTCCATTCCATTGCAGTCGGCTGAGTTTGGCCCCTCCCCCGGTTCCCTTCTCCTATACTCGTTAGTTGAGTTGTAAGGTCTGCCTGTCAACTGCTCGCTTGCCTCTAGTTAGTTCTTCTTAGACGTAGTCCATAGGTTGGTGCGTTGTACTTACTATTAACTTAATAAAGCATGCGTTCAACGGAGGATGCGAATATAGGATAGCGTTCTAACAATAAAGACTGTGAAATCTACATCTACTCGACTACGATTGTTAGTTGTATAATGCGACTTATCATCATTAGTTAAAATACAATTGTTGCGGCTTTAGTTTAATAAAAAATACATATAAACAAAGTACTGAATATTGGAAAGTGTGTTTACATTGTTTGACAGTTTCAGTTAATCACTATATTTAAATTTAAGTGCAGTTTAGAAGTAATAAAATTAATTGCTATGAAGAAAATACTTCCGCTAATACCATCACAGACGATTCCTTGTTTGGTACTTAATTGAGACATCCAATTCAGCGTAAATTGCTTAATGCACATGGAGGATTGCGTGAGGCAAATGTCGTCTAAAATAGAAAGTTAACGTCTATCTAGAGCGATTACAGTGTTATCATACCTTTTTCCACCCCAACAACGAATCATCCGACTGTCGTTATGATAATTTAAATGACCGCTAATGGTTTATTGCAGTGTACCCGAACGAACTGTATTGCCGTCACATATTCGTCCGGAAAATGTGTTAAACTGTTGACGGAGCAGTGAGCGCGGAATAGTGCCATGTTGTGATTGTAGGTGAGATGCCTGAAAAAGAGGCGGATTTTCAGGCCGCTATGTCTGCAGGGCTACCGCTACAGTTTCCGTCGGCATTTGCGACTTTTCACGCACCCCTTCCTGTTGATCAGAGGACACACGAAGGCAGATACGTCTGGGATCCAAGGATGCAGCCGCCAGGTGGACCGTTTCATCCACCAGTTCCACCAGGGTATGTACCTTATTTTCACAAAATAAACACAGTTCCACACTTTATTATATATTTTGTATCCATTGCTGTCAACAGTTTATAGCTGCCTTCAGATTTACAATCCCTAGTATAAATTCTCAGTGTGTAAAGTTTTCAAGATTCCTTCTGAATTTGTTACTGTAATATATTAAGAAATTATAAAATTTGAAAGTTTACTTTTGTTCCAATCCCCACTCATCGGTAGATTTATTTATTGAGCAGTGTAATGTTTTGAAATGAAATTCTGTACGAGCTTAGAGATTGCTGATGTATTTATATTTATAAATAATGTACAGGTATAACGCCTTCCAAACGCATCTGAAAATGAAAGAGCCGAGCAATATCCGATATGATCAAACATTTCTGTTATTAAAAAGTTGTATCTTTCACTGTATTGGCAGCTACCTATAAATTCAACCTTTTTATTTATCATATTCCATTATCTATTATGGTGATGAAAATTTTATTATGCACCCACTTGAATTAGACTGAAATTAGATCAATGATTTCAATAATAGTATTAAAATTGTAAATTTCATCTCAGAAATCAATTTGATATCTCATGTGCAAATATTGAATATCCCAAAAATAAATATTTGTACCAAAAATAAAGCTCCTTAAATGAAAACTAAAGTATATGTATTATAAAATCGTTGTCGGAATTGAGGTAATTGTAATACTTTTGCTTACAAATTACGAGACCAATAGGGACGATAAAATTTTGTAGGCTCTAAATGCCCAAGATTGTAATAGATCAAGTGCTAGCAAATTATATCACATTTAGATACAATTTATGAACTTAAAATAATGCTGGGGCATTATGCTGAATAAATTTGTGAAAATTGTTTTGTTAGTTAACATCACTTCCAAATCAATTAAAATTTTTTGGTAGTATTTCCTTATCAATATGTGTGTGAAAATAAGAAGCAACTTACCGATATTAAGCGAGTAGTCTTGTAAGAATTTGTGTAATAGTATATATTGCTATAATTAAGTAGAAGATAAATAAAAAAGCTGCGATAACCTGGTCCTGCGAAAATTTTTATTGAATCCGTAATTAATCCGTAACTTTCCCATGGATGAAGGGAAGGTGTCTAGTAAATGTTAACCGTCTATAACCGAAACTAAGATTTAATAAATGAATAAATAGAAATAAAATACCTAAATAATTAATAGGTATTATATGTTGGTTAAGTTTTTTCCAAGGTTTTGTTCTAGTCCCTAATTTATGTATTGTTTCTTTGATTTCTTCCTATTTTTATAGTACTAAGGCTTCATTTTCTTAAAAATATCGTATTCAGTGCATTGATAATAAATATTATGCAATATTTCATTGCTAAGTCAATGAACCAAAATGATAAATGTTTTGGTATATAAAATATAAACATACCGTTGACAATAGGATTACAGAATATGTGAAGAGCTATACAGAAAAGAAAACTGATTCCTAAAGGAACATACAGATTTGTATGTAGATCTTTTGATTGATCAATCAATCAATGTAGATCTGACTTGTTCCTCTTATTATTCATCCACCTGATGAAGCCAAAGTGTCGCGAAACAATATTGTAGTGGTACAATAACCTTTTTTGAAACTTAAACGGTTATTGTTTTGTTATTTCATTATAAACATACCATTAGATCATGAAACCCCATTCCTTCGATAAATTCTCTACGTTTCCCATTACGTATTAGGGTTTAGAAAGATACACAAACACATCTACCGACAAACTGATGCGAATATAAACTATTGTGGAACTCATGCGAAAATACCAGTTTTCATAGTTTCTATTAAAATATGATTTGCACAGAGTGCGAAATATTCTCCCAATTCTGGGTATTTTCTCAAGAAAGGACCCTAGCAGCGTAATAATGAAAACTTCTTTTAGAAGATTACAAATATTCCAATAATTACGTACTGTTTTAGCATAATTCGTTTTATGTTTTTATATATAAAAACAGGTATTCTGAAAAACAACAATTGCTATTGAGGTTCGTGCAGTGATGTTTATGTATAGCTTACAATAATGTTGGGTTTTATAGATAATTTAGTAGACCCAAAATTATGTTACTATATTAAAACACCTCTTGATTTTACAATTGTATATATTCTTAACACAATTTTTCAAAGAAAACGGACAGCGCAGGGTTATATCAAAATTTCATAAGCATGACGTATTCCATTATTTCTATACTTCATGATGTGTTTGCGAGTATGCGTATCATTTTGTGATCAACTAGTTAATAGAAATGTTATTAAAACACTAATTATTTGAGATTTGGTACACATGATGATATAGCCACACGATCATTTCGTTATATGAAGATGTTTAAAAAATACATAGTCGTATATCTAATACTATTGATATAACTACTTCAGGCAACATTTTGCCTTAAATGCGTTTTCTTCGGTATTTGTAACATTAGTTTGAGATACACTACTATAAATGCAATAAAATAGACACACTACTGTGATGGAAGAAAGTAGAGTTTATCTTATTAATTGCTCTGTTTGTGACTCTATATACTTAGGCCAGACAGGCAGGCAATTACAAAAAAAGAATAACAAGAACACAAAACTCAAATGTCATCCAATATTTACAGGAGATCAAAATAACTTTCAAAACGTAAAACTCTTTCATAAATTCAAAAAAAAAGCCAAAAATTAAACCTCTTAGAAATGTTAGAAATTGAAAAACACAAAACCCTTCATAATTTACTAAATGATCAATTAGATACATTCCAATTCTATTCTCATATATTACACCTTCATATCATAAAACTATTGAGAGTTGCATACCTGCATTTTTGTATAGCCTTATTTTTAGATTACTCTTATTTATTTTTATGTTTATCTGTTTATTATTTCCATAAGTTGATACTTTAAATTGTCAAATTTTACCATACCATTATCCTGTTTGTTCTCGACCGGTAACCTTAACACACATGTTTTAATTTTATTTAACCCGCTTTTCCTTTCCCTAATCCTTATTGCATTAATAATTTAGAATCCAAATTTTAGCATTCCCTTCCTCCAACTCACTGTAACATTAGACAACCTTCAAATTTAAAATAGTTTACTTACATTCAAATATCAATTGTAGTTATTATAACCATAACATACTAATTATAACTTTTCAATCTTCAACAAAAACCATCGTAATGTTTTTCTACATTCATCTTTTCAAAATATCAATATCAACATGTAATGCTTTTACCACTTGACTGTAAGTACAATTTCTTTCATTTTACTTTATTCATTTGTTATAGAACCTTATATATTTTATCAGATTCCAATGTAAATTAATTAAGAAACTGTAAGGAAAAAGAGGATTCTATTATTTATTACCTATTTATAAAATAGAACAAACTTAGTAAAGCCCAATTGATGGAATCGTCTACTTCCAAAAACGACTAATTGTACGTTCATGGTTTTTGTGAAACGTTCAATTAATGTCATTGCGTCACAACAAAATCTTAAGAAGTAACCGAAACCATTGCAATCTTACCTTAAAACCTAAAAACTTCTGTTGTTGATAAAATTGTTCAAACGGATTTAGGCACTTTTGAAAATTGAAGGCAATAGTATTAATGTAAATATTTATTTTACTATTCAAAGTAAGATTCTAATTGACCCATATTGTAATTTGTAAATGGTATGATGCTTTAAACGACTTTGAGAATGGAAAACCATCTACGTTGTAGAAATATTCGTATGACTATTGGAGTTAAAATAATTAATTAAAATAAGAATTACTTTTAGAGAATTTAATAAAGGTATTACATGCAAACGCAGTATTGCATATCACAAACACAGGTGTTTAGATAAATAAGCAAAAATAATAAACTAAGGGTAAAAGCCGGTAGTTTTAATAGATTTGGAATGAGATAAATTGGTTTTTTATTGGTTAATTTTATCCTTAACTGGAACCCAAAAAATTACAATATTATATTGGTTTGTATTTATTTACCGAATTTAATCTATACAAATCAGTGCTTTAATTCATGCCTGTAGTCCATGTAGGTGATTTCATAACTAATTATTTCAATAAATTTAAAGCTGTAATAATATTTTTATTTATGTACTATCAGCGCCAACCATAATGTCGTGCGTCGGCCAGGAGGGTAACTGACCGCATCACGTTCAACTATGGCGTTACTACGAAGGATGTCCGATTACTAAGGTACATTTGTGAATTACAGACAGACTACTTTATTTATAGAAATCACACATACAGTAAGCAAAAGCGCGAACTGTTAACTATGTTTAAACATAATCGCCGCCAATGTTAAGGCACTTATCCCAGCGATGCAAAAGCTTCTGCAAACACTCTTTGTAAAAGGTGCGACCCAAATTTGTAAAATACTAGCGTACCTCGTCGTCGTCTTCAAATCTTTTACCCGACAAATGAGCGTTCAACGATCCAAACAAATGAAAATCAGAAGGAGCCAGGTCTGGATTCTCATTAGTTTTCGTTGTTGATGGTTTTTTTTGCACACCTTCGGCATCATCGTTCTGAGCTCTGCGTCCACTTTTGAACTGTTTACACCAAATACTAACTTGTTTTCGCCTCATAACGACTTCTCCGTCTTCAGTATTTTTTTATGAATTTCGGTAGGTGTTTCATTATTTGCATGCAAAAAGCGAATGACCGCTCGCACTACAAACTTGGAGTAGGTTTCGATCGGAACTGACATTGTGCGGCTGTCACTGCACACGCTGTACGGAACCTAAGGCAATGACAATAACCACCTATGCAGTACATATGCACTTCTCAAATGCGTGCAAGTTTCTACCTGATCGAAGCGACGTAGGCGGTGTGTAGCGCAAACGTACTTTAGTAACCGGACATCCCTCGTAGAAAACGTGAAGAAGTTGGTTACACTCCTGTTAGACGCACATTATTTGATTGAGATAATAAGTATGTACCAGTACTTATTATCTCAATTAAATAAACAAATGCGTAACGCTTATTGGACATATGTATATAATTCTTATAATCAGCAGCATTAAAATAAATTATGTGTTGTTTTAAATAGTATAAAGTTGCATAAAGTTGTATAACAAACGTTAATAAACAAGTATCTTTTTATTAATTACTCCAATGTTCCGCTTACAATTGTTTGTTTTTAGTAGCGTTTCGGATTATATCTATAAAATAGTAGCCCGAGGAGTTGCTTCTATTTTCATTAGAAGCAGATGCATGTACCGCCAAAAGGACCATAAAAGCAACTTTTATTAGCAAATAAATTTACAATGAACTGTATGGTTCAGAAGGGAAATTTTGTTTATTGTGTCTTATTTGGCTAGTATTGGGAAATCCACACACTACAAATTGTTATAATAAAATATTTCGAGAGCACGTCGGCTATCATTGTTCCTGAAATCCTGAAATTCTTTCACACATACTTATTTTGCTTGTTTATATTATATTTTTCTCCAAAAAAACATTGAAGGAGCCGTTTTTTAACGTATTAACAGGTACATCCCCGGTTATTCCTCAACGTTATTTTACTGTTATTTGAAGCTATTAGACAAACATTAATTACACTTTGCACCGGTTGCTGTTAAATTGAATTATGATTCAAACTTAATCGTAATTAAAGTTGAAAGTTCGTTACACCGGCACATTCGTTATGGATAAAGTGCTTAATTTTAATTAACGCTAAGTGCGGCCGTGCGAGTTAGTTTTAAGTAAGAATTAAACAGTAATCTATGGTTAAAAAAAGCGTCGTTCTAGGGATTTTTTAGCTTTAATTTTGATTAAATTTTAACGATAATGTAAAACTGCAAGTGGAAATGGTCGTAAGGAGCAATAGATAACTTTCAAGGAAACAAGGGACAGACAAACAAACTAATAATTTGCACAAACTCGTTCCTGTTGACTTTATACCAGGAATTATAAAGCATGATAACCATTTCTAAATGCTTGTATTATTTAAAAATGGTTTGAGTCTTATATCAAAGATACTTCTTTTCTTTTTTTCTTTTAGGCTTGTTTCAAGCACGTACTTTTTCTTGTATATTGGTTTTGGAATAAACGTTGATTATTATTATTTTTAAGTCGCAATACCTGACTACAATTACTAGAACGCAGTGGTGGGCATTATTCTATTTGTAATTGAAGCCAAGTTAGTATTTAACAAATCTATACAAATAGTGACCTGTATTCAGTTGAAGAAGTAATTTCTGAAAAAGGTAAAATTGAAAATGGACTATTTTTCAAAACAAACAATCGTTTTAGTAATTTAAGGTTTTAACTGAAGTAATTATGTTTTATACAAGTTAAATTCTAAATTTCTGAATGAGATAACAACAAAATGCCAATGTTTTAGTATAGTGGGATAACACAATAATAAAGAATTCTAAGAGAACAACGCTAGAAGGAATAACTTAATTAATGATTTTTAGTGGAAAATTAGAACATATACGTATGCATGTGCTAACTTCTCCCTCATTCAGTAATAAGTACATCTTCCATTCTTCCTACATTCATAGGGACAATGTTTAGATTTTGCAATTGGTAGTCCAAACAATATTACAGCATATGTTCTGCACTACAGAAAATCTTCTGCATAATTGAACTTATGCTAGTCTTCTCTTCAATATTATTTTAGACTTAGACAAGAATTTTGACATTTAACATTATATATAGTAACGTATTCATTTCCATTTATTGTCAGAATAGTCTACATTTTAGTAATTTATTGTTTTAAGGTATCTAATCAACTATACTCTAAGCTGTAGTATCTATTTTTGTTGGTATATCTGCCTTTCAACACCTAGTACAGCTTTCATATTGAAAATTGAGCATACTGGCTTCTTTGTTATTGTACAATAAATACACTTTCCATTCATTCCGAATCCAATCATTATAATACGTGTATTTACAGAATAAATGTTTAGCAAATAGAGTTAGTAGTCCAAACAGTAAATCAGAATACAAGATGTTTACATTAAAAATTATTACCATTATATATTATAGTCCCAATCCTTTCATCAATGTTATTTTTATAGTTATAAGAGAAAAGTAACTATATTCTGATGCCTTATCAAAATGTATCATTTGTCTCAAGTTTTTGAGACCAGCCTATATTAAACATCTTAGAAATTGTCTTAAATTATTCAACTATACACTGTGTCCGCCTGGTAGCGAAACGCTAGAGGCGCTAACTGAGATCTGGGGCTACACCGTCAGTAGCCATTCAACGTGGATTGTGGCTGACCTATCAAAATCAATAGCGAGGTGTACTAATAAGAAACACATTGAAATGCTATATTTGTATCATTCGGGGAATGTTAGTCATTTATTTGCTGTTAAATATCCATTCCGACTAACTGTATTTTCATTTTAAAGACCAAGTTCAATCGAAAGTCTTATCTCTTACGTAAGTTTCTACCTTAATATGTATGACTGTAGAAGATAACTCTACGTTATCGGTGCGCGATATGGCTACCGATTTGGGTACTAATTTGACTACATCTGTTAGTAGTATTCTCAACAAGAACGGTTATAATAGTTTCAAAATTTCGAAACATCGGAAATTATTGCCTCGTGACTGATGTAGAAGAATGCAGTTTTGCGAATATGTAACAGATGCAATTAACGGGATATTTTCTTCAAAACACATTATCTACGGATGAATCATTTTTCCTGTAACTCGCGGCCATAATGCATTGGTTCTGCGATACTGGTCAAAACAAAACGACAATTGCAGTATACGTTTCTGTAGTCAACATCACCAAAAGCTAAATGCAGTAGTCTATTATTTTTTTTAGTGCGTCTTAAATTGAAAAGTACTTACAGTTGTTGCAAAGTAACATTCTCCTAACCATGCATCAGGCATTCCCTGACATTGACCTACAAAGGGTGTACTTCCAACAGGATGGTTGCCCAGCCCGTAATACTTTGCTTGTATGAAATTAGCTTCAAGAACAATTTCCTAATCGTTGGATTGGCACTCATTCTCCAGATCTCTCTCCCTTTATTGAACTTGTTATGTATTTAGCTACATCTTAATTCATTCTAGGAGGACTCTTAAAGGACAGCATATTGAGACGCTGGTCGAATGGCAACCCTTTTATTTTAATTCTTTTTGTATGTTTTTCACCTACACCTATAAATACATACACATGTGCCTATATACAATACCGCTTTCCTTAGAAAAAATATTACAATTTAAAATTGAAGTTTACTCGGGGTTTAAGGTGACTCTTAAAGCCCTAATTGTTTCACAATCCTTACTACTATCATTAACTAATATTGATCGTGGCATGATAAAAACTGGTTTAGTATTTACGTTTGATCTATTAATTTTCAGTTGATTCACATGACGTTTCCACCTCATACCGCCATCAACATTTACATTATAAGAACGCTTGCCTAACACTTTATCAATAATACTTTCGGACCAACCAATTTTCTTTTTCCTAAAATCTAACCCAAACCAATATTTTTACGAAATATTTTGTTTCTTTTCCCGTTATAAAATTATCTTTGTTTATTTTGATGTCGTCTATTTCTTTTGCAGAAGATAGTATAAAATCAAATTTTGATCTTAATTTTCTGCCTATTAGTAGTTTAAACACACTGTTCGGATTACTCCTCACGCACACAGTATTAATTATTTCGGGACGACACGTGTTTCGGGAATACGTGGATTATTAAGTCGAATTCAACCCGATTCGAGCTGATTCAAGCTGAATCGACATGATAATAGGAATCCAAGTACTCCCCAAACACGTATCGTCGCGAATTCATTAATACTTTGTGCGGGAGGAGTAATCCGAACAGTGTGTTTATTGTGCTGCCCACAGACCTTGCAATCTTTACTATTAGTAGTTAGCGGGACTTTCTCCCGTTGTTGTATGAGGAGTATTTCTGTATTGAAAAAGAAAACGTGCTATTAATAATCCAATGTCAGTTATATTATCCCTACGACCTTTCAAAATGGCATTTTTGATTATTTTTACACCGCTTTCTGCTAAACCATTGGTAGCTGCTTGATATGGTGTAATGTAAGATATTTTATCAGAATCCACTATTGCATCACAATTTTTAATTGGACCTCTTGACATGACATCAGCAACATTTTTATTTGAATTTACAAATTTAATTTCATAATGACATCCCGATAATATTTGGGCCCATCTTTGTAACTTATTTGCTGCGAAAGTTGGAATCCCTCTCTGAGGACTAAAAATTGTTAACAATGATTTATGGTCTGTAATCAATATAATTTTTTTACAAAATAAGTACTAATAAAATTTCTTGATGCCAAAAATGATTGCTGCAGCTTCTTTTTCGATTGAGAAATGCTCGAGCTGCATATCTTGCCCGTTTAAACCTATAGGGTAGAAACTTACACACTATAGTGTGTACGTTTCTTGTCGCTGTCCAATTAATGTGCATACAATCGAATACGACAGGGGAAGTAAATACGCCGGGATCCGCGAATGCGTAAAAATGTCCTTCAATTACCACATTGATAGCCTGTATATCTAATATGAGCTGTGTCCTCATACTTATTTTTATCGGCATATCTGTTTTTCAATATACTCATATCATGAATGTAACTTTGTACGTACTTCTGCTACTTTTGAACCTTTTATAGTTGTTGTCTATGAATGCGATAGGAGTTTATTGCAGGTACGCCAAGCACTCACAGACTTATGCCGCATGTCTTTTAACATTACAAAAAAAACAGATTATTAGATCCATTTATGACAAAACTGTAATAGCTCCTGATAACAGATTACGCTTTTCTTAAATTCTTTTTTAGCTCTGTAAGGGTATTGATTACCTTATTTTATTATAGATGTAGTTTACTCATCGCGCAAAGTTAAAATAGTCGTTGGAAACTTTTGTTATTTTAAATAGGCAATACCGATTTTATTAGTTATTTTCGAATCTACCACAATATTGTATTTGACTGCAAGTTTTGTTTTGCATTTTAGTAATATTGTAAACCGAAAGCTTATAAAGAGGGGCTTATGAAATTTTTAAAACACATTGGGGTCGCTATTATTTTCATAAACCTGAATATACACTCCTGGCCACGACAGAGCTTGAATCCTACTAGCAATGTAAAATATCGACATAGTTGCCACACCGTTATACTTATACGTATGGATATATAAACTGCTAGTACGGCGCGCGAGGCCAGTATCGAACAGACGTATGGAGTTTGTGTGCTTGTCGAAGGAACGCAAGGCATATCAATAACGTGAAAAATGCGAGATATTACGCAAATAAATTGCGCTTGCATTTTTGATTAATCTTTGCGTAGTGTGTTAAAATGTTTCAACATTGAATAATATTGTAGCACAAGGAAACCAAAAATGGACAATACTATATTTAGAGACAGCAATGCATTAGGCACACGCTTTTAATGCGCAACATCAAACTAAAAATTAAATAATAGCGGACAATGTAAAAAATAGAAAAGGCATTTCTATAGAAGTTGAAATATTATCGTAAATAGGATACCAGAACACATTCGACATTGAACTGAATGAAAAACTAATATAAATAGTACTCAGACTAAACTAAAATATTCTTTTATAAACAGTAACCAATTGCTGAAAAATAAAAACGCACTTCTGAATAGTAAAAATACAAAATAAAGAATACCCTTACCACCTCGATGAGTGAAGGACTCCGGATACGTATTTCGGCAACTAAGTTGCCATCTTCAGCAGAATCCACGAAAGAAGATAATGTTAGACGTCGCACTCTGGAAGATTTTTACCACCCAGAACACCACTTGAATAACACTACCTTCCGGCTTATACTCTAAGTCTATATATACTACCCGATCGTTCCGGTACATTAAGCGTACTTCGTCTCTCCCACTGAACCGTAACAATTAACTTAATAATAAAACTTCTATTTACGATGAATAAATATTGTTATAATGGAAAACACAAACAGTTGAATTATTAATAACATAACAAAGTATAAACAAACACAACGAGACAATTAGCATATTGAATATTACATTCGTTAAAGAGCACATTGCTCATTTTAGAGGAGGTAGACCAGAAAAGTCTAGTGTTGCCCAGCATATTACTGAAACAGGTCACGGCATGTCAACAGATAATCTTAGGTTAGTGAAATAAGTCCTTAATCTTAGAGAATTGGACAGTTGCCAGAGTATTTATATTCATAAGATGAAGTTATGAATTCTGACAAAGGACCCATCCCTCATTCTAGTTTATACGATCTCTTAGAATAAGTTGTATGGCAAGTGTAAACAAACTTATAGTGAATGTAATATTCAGTATGCTAATTATCTCGTTGTGTTTGTTAATACTTGTAATATTCATAATTCAATTGTTTGTGTTTTCCATTTAACAATATTTACTCATTGTAAATAGAAGTCTTACTAATAAGTGAATTGTTACGGTTCAGTGAGCGTGACGAAGTACGTTTAATGTACCGGAACAATTGGGTAGTATATGTAGACTTAAATTATAAGACGGACGGTAGTGTTATTCAAGTGGTGTTCTGTGTGGTGCAAATCTCCCAAACGGCGACGTCTAACATTATCTTCCTTCGTAGATTCTGCTGAAGATGGCAACTTCACTCATGGAGGTGGTAAGGGTATTTTTTATTTTTACTATTTTAAGCCACCGTATCCTATTATTTGTATTTTACACTTCTGAATGACTAAACTCAAAACATATTTGAGGAAACGAAATAAATAAAGTTGAGAAAAGAAAAAAGGAGAATACCCTAAAACACTTTCTAGGACTACTAATGGAGTAGATGTTCAAATATTCCACCCCTTTGTTCCCGACAGTGACAAAGTCTGTAATAGAATTCATTTCTAACGTTAGAAAGCATTTCGGGCGTTACACTATTTGTACAATCAATAAGTTTTTGGAGCAGTTCATCCAGATTATTGGCTCGTTGGTGATCATAAGTGTAAATGGTATGCGCGAATCACAGCTGTTACCAGCATACCAAACTAACTGCTACAACTCATAGTATTCTTTGCACCCCACCAGCGCAGCACGACTGCATTCGGGAGATTGCATCGGTCATGCGTGATCTACGATATGACATCGCTATTTGACGAAATACATTACTTATAGACGGCTTTAAAGTTTAGAACTGGCCAGCGCTGTATAACCATTTCAGTATCTTCCTATTATGAGGTGTCCCAATTATATTGAAATAAAAATTTTTGAACTTATCCTGATAAAACTGAATCCTTATTAAGTAAGACATTTTTGTCAATGCAAAGATTGTGCAATAAAATTATAAATTCCATATCAAATTGTTCATAAACAATGTTGCTAGCTTTCAGGAACGTTGCAGCCAACTGCCTTCATCCCCATATTAAAAGTAGCTTGAATAATATGAGATTTTTTCAATCTTCAATATAAGTATACGGTGCTCCTATATGTATATGAATACGTAACCATTCTTTGGAGTGTAAGGAAAGATGTCCTCCATGTTGCCAATTATGCATAAAATTGTTATTTTTATACATTCTTTAACACACTTTATACAACACAATAAATTTTAAGCGTACTGTACAGTTACTTTCGATATTACATCGAAAATTGCTACTATAGTAGCATACTGCTGAAATAAGTATACCTACTAGTGTTCCGATTTATCTTTATTTTTTCTTTGAATCCTGAATTATAACATTACCTTTGTTAATCTGATGTTTTTGTGGCATACATAAATTATAATATTTTAAAATCAGCGGGAAATGGTGTTCAATTTGTTATTTTTTTTGCGTTATACAGGTACAAGTAATACTACTTAAATTTTGAAGCTAAATGCGCCATAAGTTTTAATAACCCCATTCTGTCGAATCATTAACTAGACTTTCACATACATATGTGAGGTGGAAAATCAGTACAGCTACAGTTAATTATATTTCAAACAAATTTAAATAAAATAATTGTTTTCGAAATTACATGCATTAAACGTCTTTAAAATAATGCGATATAATACTTCAATTTTTTATATTTTCTTTGAATTCTGAATTATGACATCACCTTTGTTAATCTGATGTTTTTGTGGCATACGTAAATTGTAATATTTTAAAATCAGCAGGAGATGGTGTTCAATTTATGTTTTTTTTTGCGTAATACAGGTACAAGTAGTACTACTTAAATTTTGAAGCTAAATGCGCCATAAGTTTTAATAACCCCATTCTGTCATTGACTAGACTTTCACATACATATGTGAGGTGGAAAATCAGTACAGCTACAGTTAATTATATTTCAAAGAAATTTAAATAAAATAATTATCTTCGAAATTACATGCATTAAACGTCTTTAAAATAAGACTTCAATTACTTTTAATATGTGAACATAATAAATTTTAAATATAATAAGAAGTAAAACGCGAGATTTTAGTATAACATGCAAAATTTCTTTTTTTCTATGGAGCCATTTTTAAGATTCGAGATAAAGGTTGTTATTAACCGAATAAGCGTACCTATAGGTTCAGTGTATTTTATGACGTAAAGTTTAGGTATTATTTTTAATTCAGCCAATTTAAAAACAAAAAAAAATACAAAAATACCCTTACCACCTCGATGAGTGAAGAACTCCTGGATACGTATTTCGGCAACTAAGTTGCCATCCTCAGCA
>JARFOC010000124.1:556934-582263 GCA_031763485.1 Osmoderma eremita
GAATTGCCATGTAAAAACAGTTGATTGTTATTTGTCAGTTTTTAAATACATTTGTTGACGTGTGCATCACTAGTTTTTATTCTCTCATTGAAAAGATTTCCTTAAGCCTTACCACGGACATCACAACTATATAGAACATATATAAAAGCATGAATCTAAAGAGTCGTCGTATTTCTGGAATTTAATTCAAAAGCAAATCTATTCCAACATTGTTATTACGTGTTTTACAAAGAAAGCACATTTTAGGTTATTTAGTGCTAAAATGGATCTACTGATTGGCATAGAATTCCTCATCTTGATTTCGACGAAAAAGGTGGACAGATAAATAACATCGGTCTAAAGTACATCTTAGGTAATGAACTTGGAGATAGCATAATTGTTATCTGATTTTTAACCCAGAATATTTTCAAAATACCATTACGAATGGTATCGCGGTTCACAGTTGTCTAGATCACCAATGAACACCGGATTAGATATCCAAAGGGTCGGTGACTATATACATTTACTATGGTGTTTCGACAACATCTGATCAGTAAAGCGTTGTAAAGTTGAGTAAACATTTTAGACGATATTGAGATGTAAATTGGTGGCTCGGACGTTCTCTTCGGTGTTAATACTTGTGTTTGTAGAAGAACTTGATTCCGTAATAGAGCCACATTCCTCTCGATTCCCCAGAGTTTCATATTCACAACACACCGAATTTATGTGCTGCTACGGGGAGTACCTTAAAAATATTTTAAATAATTGCTGGTGTTGAGAGCGTGCTTTGTATACATGTACGTGTGTTGGATGCCTATGGGGTCTACGTCAAGTGGAATAATTATAAGCCCAGAGAGGATAAAAGAAAGCATCTTATCTTGTTAATCGAAACGTTGCAGATTTATAACACGTTCGTATTTGATGTTAGTTAGTATGTAGATAACATGGGCCGATAAATATAATATATTTAAATTTTAAACCTACAGCCATTTAGCATAATTGATAGGTATTAATCTTTATAACCGCGGGTTAAAAATTGGAATATTAGATTACAATGATTTCTAATTTAGTAGATAGCTATTACTAAAACAGAAAGTATTGTAAAATCAGATAGCACTATAGTTTTTTGCATTTCTCCATTAATTTAATATACATATTTATACTAATATTGCATTTATAAAGACACCTGTATCTAGTATGTATGTCCGGTATGTAGTTTCTAAATTTTGTAATAAATGTAATGCCTTAATACTAGGCTCCTTGAGAATAATTGCACTTTGAGTGTATCAAGATATAAACATTAATCTTTCCTCCATTAAAATACCGCCATTAATTGGGGCTATAGTGTTCTCTTCTTGAGCAACGTCTTTTCGTTATAGCTTTTTGCAATGCAAGGTACATTCATTTATTACAAAATAATCTTTCTTCTTAGTAATAATGTTTTACAATGTATCGTAAATGTTATTCTGATTTATTTGTATATATTGCATGAATATGTGACTTCAGTCACATTATACAGTATGGCCCAAACATATTTTTTAGACTTTATTACATGTTCCAAATGTGCACCTTCTGATTCAAGACAGACTTCATAACAAAGTTTCAAGTTGGTCGTCATGTTATCGAATAAGGGTTGTTTTAGTTGTGCGAAGAAGACTCGAATGGCATCCGTTAATTCATCGATGGTTTGTGGTCACCTTTTGAAGACGGCACCTTTGGTCATGCCACAAATGTATGCGTCTGGAGAGGTAACCTTACCCCCCTGGCGAATGTGAAAGAAAAGGCAAGTCAGTAAATCGTGAAATGATTTTGGTTTGAAAACGTCCCTCAAGAAATTGACGAACTGCAGCAGCAGTATGACAAGTTGCCCCGTCCTGCTGAAATGTACCGCTGTTGATTAAGTGTGACTTACACCATTCTTTTCGATAAAGTACGAACCAATGATTCCGTGTCCCGAAACTGCACACCAGACACTCATTTTTGCGCATGTAATGGTGCTTCTTGAACCTCATAAATCTCATATCTCATAAATCGATTTGTGCGCCGATTCACATGGTCCGACAAATGAGAATGTGCATCATCTGAAAAAAAAAATTTTTAAATTCAGGATTTTCATATTGTAAGCCGAGACTTCAGGCGCAATATTCCATTCTACTGCGATAGTTCCGAGGATGCAACTGTTGGTGCACCAGAATCACATACGAAAACGCACCCAGCTCCTTCAGGATTCTTTACAAGGAAATTCTCTTTACACCAAGTTGCAAAGCTGACTTTCGGATTTTCTAAGATCTGCTCAAAAAGGCGTTGGATGGTTATTGTTAATGTTAGCTGTCCTGAGACGGCCCGGCCCGACTTCCCCTTTCGCTGGCACAATACACTGCCAGCATTTCTGAACTTTTCAACAACCTTTAAAATTACGGCATTACTCGGATTAAGTATATGTGATTATCACATACCTATCGCAGACTTTCACAGTTGAGCCGTCCGATTTCGCATGAGCGAAAATATTGCTCCACCAGAAAAACTTTCTCCTCTGTACTTAACAGCATTTTTAACAATTAGGCACTACTAATTAATTGTTTTACTTGACAGGTCTATACTATCTAAAGTGGTTATGACAGCGCGCGCATAAAGACACCGCCAACTTTTAAGCCAAGTTTTAAAAGTTTGGAAAAGTTTTAAAAGGAGGCTGTCATCTAATTTGCGTAGTTTTGGCTGTTCGGAATAGTGTTGAAACCCTTTTGAATATCATTTTGAAGAAGCATTCCTACTAGAGATAAAAATGATAAATGCACTTATGATGGCTTGAAAGAAAAAAATCTCATCTACACAGTTTTTATTGGATCTAGGATACACTCCAAGAATTATCAGAATCAAGTTTGGACCTACAGGATCGCGCAAATAAGAAAATAAAAATGCTGATACAAGTTTTTTGAAGAAAGAAGACAGGACTTTGGCCGCCATTATAAATGTTGCTGATGTACGTGATCTTCCCTTTCGTGGAGTTTTACTTTCAAGATCCAAGAAAGGATCCTGTCATTGCCCCAAGTATGTTTCATACAAAATTGAAAGAGTCAATCCAAGCAAAGACGAGTTGGCGTATTGGTCCCGCGTACTTGATTAAAAACGTTGGCCTGGAGATGTTAATACGCAACTGATATTCGGAGAAGTGAAATTTAGAAACTTATCCATCAGGTTGCACCTAAACGAAATAGAAGTGTTTCGTGGATGCTATAATACATTTTGGTAAAGAAGTATCCAGAAAAACTGTTCTTCAAGTGAATCTGAACGCTGGTTTTCGCAGATGAATCTAATTGCCATCCCAACAAGAGCTTCGCTGAAGACCAATTGTAAGGCAACCTCAGCAGTTTTGTTCATAACCACCTCTGGGATGTTGGGATGGCTCTGAGACAACATTCAGTCATAAACATTAACAGGGAGGAATGGAGAAGATTTGTCTGAAGAGAATTCGATAACATTTTGGAATTTACTATTAACATTTGCCTTAGAAATAATAAATTGGATTTATGTTAAGAACTGAGTATATCTTATTTTTTTAATAAATTATTTACAAGATGAGTGAGCCACCGGTACGTTTTTTCTTACAAAGAAATATTGTACATATGTATATACAAATGAATACAAGTGAGTAGTAACAAATGAATGCAAATATATGTATATGACACAAAGAGTCACCGGAAGTTATTGACCCCTTCTTTGAACCGGTCACCAATAATTATTTGAATGCCTTTCAAATTTGCAGACATGATGGGTATGAGTGATTTGCGACCGATTCCGTTTGTATGTCTTCATAAAATAGCCACCGAGCAATTAAAAAGTCCACATAATGGTCCAGTTTAAATGCAACCGGCGGAGAGGCAATTATTTACCTGCGCACAGTGGCAAAAACTATGACGCGAGGAGACCCGAATGCACTAATTGCAACCAGTTTAGCCAATTATCTGATCAACGACACATATATTTCAATATTACTCCCGCTTGAACGATGTTATTATCCGTGTACGTTACTCCCAAAACGATAATTTCACCCTCTTTCGCCATCACTTCTTCGCTTTATCCTGTGCTTAATATCTTTTAAAAGCGACAATTTTATCAACGCAAATACTCGAAGAAGAGGATGCTTGAAAGCAAACAAGTCCGAGCGAGTGTGTAATCCACGAAAAGCGTATCACTTAAAAGTAAATTTGAATACACTGTTAGGTATAAATATTGAATCAACTAAAGTAAAGTTTACACTGCGAGCCGTGTAGATACACCGTTTGGATATTTATTTTTTCGTAAACGGTAGCGCCATCTGCCGCCTTCCGCCAGTGCTATTGTTTACGGATGACATTTACATCTGCTTATGGTCGAGTTAATACTGTTGAACGTTGGCGTTCATTGTTTCAAGCCCACTTCAATTAAGCTGTTTACATATTGCGAAGTGTAAAAATTACTTCCAGTTCACTGTCAAGTGTTATAAGTTCACCTAATAATTCATCATGTCGATAATATTCATTCAACACAATGCTAAAGAATGTTTATTGAACTTTACATTATTATTTGTATCATTATTACTTACGTATTATTTCGCTCTTATTCCTTTAATGAAGTAATTGATTATATTTTACAATCTTTAATATTATGTTATTTTCCTATCTTATTAACGGAGAAACCAACCACACACAGTTTCAAATAAAACAATTCTTGATATGTATTTAACACTTACAGAGAATAACGTTGGGAAGGCGACAACTGTTTGCCCATAAATCATGTACGTATTAATTAAGAGTTGATGCTTTTAATTTTAGAGTATTTGAACATGATCTAAACTCTATACCACATTATCCATCATGTTTCTTCACAATGTTCATTATGTCTTTGTATATGCTAATTTTCTAAAGCTAATTAGTTGAGATCTACATCTTGCAAGGTTTACTGTCTGTAATTGCATAATATAATTATGTGGATTCTGAAACTAAAACAATTTTTCTATTTTATTATCAGAGTATAGCTGTGGAAGTAGAAGTTTAATGATAACTCAAATTCAACTGTAAAAATGCAAATAAAAATTTTGCTTAATTTTTAGTTATTAAGCACAAACTAGATTTTAATTGGGTTAATTATTATAGCCTAAGCCCTATTATGTTGAAATAGCTGATGCCCATATTGTTCACTTCTACACTTTATTAACCGTGAGTTAATAACTGATAGTGCTAATTTTATTGGTGTAGCAGTTACTGTTTTGTCATATAATCGGTGGCGGCTGGTGTATAAGGACTGCCGCGCTGCAGCTCTGACTAAATTTTACAAAAGCAGTAATCAAAAATAAAAATAATTTCCGAAATAATTTTTTTTAAACAAAGCAAAACAAAGTACGGCGAACGGGGCTGCTGACATCGTAGCACCGTTTAGTTGTACCTCACCGCGCGATGTGTGTGTATCGTTTTATTCAACGGGATTCTGTCGTATTACACAAATTCAATATGAATTCGGTTTAGAACATTTAGAAAGCCCATTTTCAAGCCGAATTATTGAAGAAAAACTTGAAATTAAACAACTGGGAAGGCAATAACTTCAAATCAAAATGGTCAAAGCAAAAGCAGTTCTTCTACAAGACAATTTAATAACAAAATTTATAAATATGTTCTGTGGAGATGTGATTGTAGGAAAAACAAGTAGATTTGCGTTTTTTGCCAATGAATACTTAATAAAATTATTTTGTTCTCCGTGTTTATTGTTTAAAGGTGAACTTTCATGGTGCGCCAAGGGCGTAACAAATTTAGGACATTTGCAGAAGTATATTAAAAGACACCTTCGGTAATACATATATTATAAATCAATTAAAAAGGATTTGGTTCAAAATTGTATTAAAAACTTCAATTCTAAAGTTACGGCCGCTCCCATATGGAAGCTTTCCAGATCCTCTACGGCTGGATCAGGGTCAAATCCTCTACATTACGCAGACGCGCTCCTTCACTCTGACTGCTACCTCCTTCCATTTTTTCTGTCTTCGACAATCGTCCTCCATCTTGTTCTTGTTCCCGTTCCTATTACATTTCCCATTCAAATCCTCCCTTATTTCTCGGTTCGTTTGTCTGCTATATAATCCATTTTCTATTAATCCCCCCATCATACTTCTTATTATTTTTCTCTCTTGCGTTTGAAGAATTTTTTCTCCCTCTTTTGTTAGCGTCATTGTCTCCGCCGCATAGGTTAAAATAGACCTTAGTAACGTTTTATACATTTTTATCTTTGTTTTCTTGCTAAGTTGTTTGTTTGTGTATGTCTTTTTGTTCGCGTAAAATGTTTCATTCATTTGGTGTACTTTTTCTTTTATTTCTTGAAGGTTGTTTCCTGCTTATGTTTATTCCCAAGTATTTAATATTGTTAACAGTTTCAAAAGAATCCTCGTCAATTTTTACTTTTCCCTTAATTTCCCTTCCACCTATTTGCATGTACTTCGTCTTCATCCCGTTGATCCTTAATCCTAGAGTTTCACCCTTCGCGTTGATCTGTTTATATATATTTTTTAAACTTTTTCTTTGTTTTGCTACTATGACAAGGCCGTCAGCATATGCGATTATTTGCGCCGCTCGGTTTCTTATGTTTCCTTTATTTAGGTTTTTGGTTATGTATTCCAAGCAAATGTTGAATAGAGTAGCAGATAGTGCAAGTCTTACGCCTTTATTCACCTTAAATGCTTCCGTTTCACCCGAACTTGTTCTTATTTTAATCCGAGTTTCTTTTACCGTCATTGCTATTAACCTTATAAGATTTGATGGTATATTTAATTCTTCTAATATAATTATCAACTGCTGCCTATTCATTGAGTCAAATGCTTGTTTAAAATCTACAAATAATATATCTAGTTCAAGTTTATATTCATTAGCCTTTTCTATCGCCTGCTTTAGGATATGTACCGGATCTGCTGTGGATTTTCCTTTTGTAAAAACATATTGATATTCTCTATTGTCTATGCTTACAAGTTTTTTCTGGACAAGAGACGTTAATACCTTGTACACAGTGCTTAATAACGTAATGCCTCTGTAATTATCACATACCTCATCTCATTTTTTATGAATGGTTACAATTGTCCCCAGTTCCCACTCCTTTGGCATTTACTCTGCGGAAGAATGTCTTTTTGTTACCAATATATGATCTATTTGGATTCCATCACATTTGCCTGGTATTTTACAAGTAATCTTCTCTTCTCTTTTGTGTTGAAACTTTGTACTCCCTATTCCTTATATTTCGTTATTAATAAAATTAATACAAGAATTTCTCATTAATTTATAGTTATCTTTTGTGCAGTCCTTACCACTAAAATCTCACGAGTAGCCACTGATTACAATACTCACAATGTGGGTCAAACAGACTATATTTGTACTTGCACGCTATAAAAGAGAAGAAATCTATGTAATTACAAATAAAAATCTTTACACATTTAGTTTCACTCTAGCGTCGCTTATACAACATCTACACAAAATTAAAGGGGAATAAAGACATTTTTACAGTGGTTAGATTTTTTGTTCCTTTTATAATTTTGCTTCTAGTTAAGCTACAATAGATTTTAAAACAAATCCGGACAAGCAAATGTAGGCATGAATTTGTTTAAATAATTTTAAAGGGACTTTGGAATGGAAAAGTCTGCAAATAATTAGAAGTTCCTGTCTGAAGCGGTGCCTAAGAAAGCGGTATCAATGAGCAATCACAGTGGTACCAGAGTTCCCCCAGAGCACAGTTTATTGTCTTTTGAGCGAGGCACAACACTAACACAAAGCTGCTCGTAAAATTTTATTGCATTGTCTGAGACCAAAATGACTGGCGGCGCAAAAAAGAGGAACAACAAGAACTGTTTAATGTTTATAGTTGATGTTTTGATTTTTTCTGACAGGATCGCTCTTAATTGATGTGTCAGTTCCAGGGAATGCCGACAGTTTGGATTGTTCTTTATTACCTCGACTCTTGCGGAGACAATTGGGATCTTTCGCGTTCGAAGTTGCGGACGACGTACAAAAAAGATCAAGTTGGGAAGAATTAAGTACAATAAACAACGTTGCGTATTGACTGGTTTTTGTCCGTTTTAGATTCCGACATGTTTAAAAAAATTGGATGAAAAGCGCTCGAGAAATTCTCTCTGGAATGAAAGGTCAATCGCACCATGGCGTCTCGGATATTTTTAATAAACACATTTAAACGTTATTACACTTAATTGGCATTTAAGTGTCCTGTTTCTCAGAATTTTTATGAAGTAAATTTCCATATGTAAATAAGACCCGAACAATACCAAATGTCTGTGAGTTGGCTACGTAGATACATGCGCTTGATAATTGGACGGCATACCTACCTAACGCAAGAGTTGTTTTTAAATACAAGAGATTTGGTCTTATTACATACTTTCGTCAGAAATTGAAATAAGAATTAGTTAGATATCTAACTATTAACTACCTACATTAACTAATTTTATAATTCTAGTTAGTATTTCATTAACTAATTACATTCATAAGCTGAATACCTAAGGCCGTACATTCTTCACTATTTTAATTTTTTGAAAATCAATACTATTTATTTTTATATCAAGATATTTTTTTTTGATAAGAAAGCAAGTTCTTGGAAGACGTAACTTTGATATTCTGCATACTTCGTTTTCTTCTATTTACCAGCAAGATCTATTCAAGAAATTTGTCTTATTAGTTCACATCTTATTCCTTGCGATTAGCAAATACTTTTCTCTGTTAATGCAATCTGTTTTGTTAACACAGCACTACACACATATTTTACAACTAATTCAAGTCCACTTAAAAGTATCACAATCTTAAAGCTTCTGGAACTAAAACTAAAACTATGTAATTTTGAAATTAATGTGACAACACCAGGGAGAACAGATCCGACGGGTATGTTTTATTTTAGTTTGTTTCTGTGTAGAAATAGTATCACGTTTCCACGAAACCGTCGGTAAATCATCGTACCGCAAGGAAGGACATAATTTGTATCTTCCCTTTTGTGCTGAAAACAAATAAGAAGCGTTGCGAGCCAGTCCCTTTCTGTAAAAACTTTTGCCTCCTTTCCGTAACATCCCGCTGGGTTCCTGAAAGTGTCACGTCAAAAATAAGTCATCGGACAGGATAAGGACCATATTGTGTTTTAATAGGGCTAGATATAAGTAGTAGAAAGCCTTCTTATATATAATACAGGATGTTTTATGTAACACTGGTCAAATTGCACAAGCCTGTTCTAATGGTATCAACTATTTAAAAAAAAACGATTTAGTATGCCCTAAAAATGCTTGATAAAAAAGTTTACATAGCTACGTCCTAAATTCAACCTTTAAAGTTTGTGTTTAACGTTTGTTGCCTATATTAAGAAGCTATTTTTCACCAACATTTATCAATGGCTGTGGTATTTGTAGATTGTCCATTATGTGTGGTGCAATGTCAAGAAAGGAACATCATACATTTATAGATACAAAACTAAATACATGTAGTTATGTAAAAATTATAACACCTTATATTACTGTCAATTTTTTTTTCTCTTTAAAAGTTATACGTACCCATAATTTGCAATTACTAGTACAAAATGGAACTGATATACGGGTTTATTGGATATACTGTGCGACGTCTGTGTAAAAAAAATAGTTAGGTTTAACTTATTCCAACCCCCTTGCGCTATCTCTATTCCGTAGCAACCATGCACGTGTTATAACTTTGCGCTATATACATCGCCTTTATTCCGCAGGTGTGCATTGGCGTAGCGAGATTCGTCCGCTATTCTTATATACCATCAACTGTCATCATAAGCTATTTTCTTTACTGAATAAAGAAATAAGTAATGCGTAGTGGAGCATATAACTCGTTGAAAATATAAAGCATAAAGCACATAAATTATTCTCAAGGGACGTCTACCAAGTTCCGGCACGTACAGTTCATATTGGAGTATATAAATATATTAAAAATATATAAAATTTATTTTTGGATCACACAACACATCTGATTGTGTAGCAATAGACCTCACGCACAGACAGCTATTTCAGGCTACTATATCCTCATCAGTGTACCACGGTGAAGTGCCTGTTGCTCGTTAGCTACGCCATTTCGTCAACTTCATTTTAGAATGAATCTTTATTAAAACTCCAGAAGCATCTAACGCCCAGCAGTGTATTCGTCGCGTTATCTCCAAACAATTGCTAAGCTACTAGTCCGTAGAGATCTGTGTTAGCGTGTGACTCTTATCGGCGTCAATATGACCAAATCTCAAGGGATTTCTACCAATATCCGGCACGTATAGTTCAAACTGAAGTATATAAATATATTATAAATATATAAATATTCTATCTAAATCACACAACACATGGGTAGCAACAAACACTCTCACGCACAAACAGCTGTCTCGGACTACTCCCACCTCATCAGTGTACGACGGGACAGTACCTGTAGCTCGTTCGGTACACCGTATCCTCAACTTCGTGTTAGAATGACTCTTTCGTAAAACTCCAGAGAAATCTAACGCCCAGCAGCGAACTAGTAGCGTAATCTCCAGACACCAGCTAAGCTACTAGTCAAAAGTTAAAATTGAAGTGTATAAACATATTAAAAATATACTTTCTAGATCACACAACACATCTGATTGTGTAGCAACAGACACTCTGACGCACAGATAACTGTTTCGCTCCTGATTGATCACTTTGGGGGTTGGTGTAAATTGGAACAGGCATCGTAATATTACTTCTTGTGAACGGAAGCATGAAAATGGAGTCATACCTCGCACTCAACGTTGGGACAAGAAAAGACATACGTTGCATTATGAATGGACAATAAATACTATTCTGATGAAGTTTCTACAAAGCATCTTCTACATATCGTGTCTTTGCCCCTAACGACACCATATTCTACCTCACTCACTAGGACTTCGGCATGGGAAATGCCAATCTCTGAATAATTTCCATCCAATCTAAAATAGATGAACACGGTCAAGAGCCATCAGAAAGTCGTGGCCGTAGAAAGGATACCAAACCAAACAGGCATACTCCATTTTACTTAATACATAAGCGAAGTAAAGTGTCTTGAATACAGTAATAATCGTGGAATATATCGAAATTCGCATGATGAAACAAGCATTCTACAGTGAACGTGAATATGGAACTAGACAAAAAAAATTTCATAGTTAGCCTATAATTATGTGATTCATACCATTATATAAATACATATTTAGACATTTATTAGTTCCATTGGTCACAGAGGTCAGTAGTATATATGTATATTTCTTTTGTCGTATACATTTATAAAATACGACTATTGGCGACATCTGTGTTTCATCAATTGACCATATATGTATATATATATTTATATAATATTTCGTTAGTTGAGTTTATTTTTTATTAGTAAGTACCGTCAAGTAAAAGCTACTTCACAGCTATATATCACAGTAAACAAACAATATGGTACAAATATCAATAACATGACATTTTCCATTTTTTTTTACGGAAGTGACTAAATTAATGCACGTTTACATAAAACATGATTGTTTATTTACATAAGTTTATTGAACGGAATCTAAACTTAAACTTATTTTAAAAATGATTAGGATATGGTACGAATAATAATTGTCCAATTATAATTGCTGTTATTTAACATATGTATTTGTCAATAGTTGGGCCAATTAAGCTCACACCGAATGAAAGGAATTCCTTTACGGCTTGATCACATTGGTTCCAATCTGTCGAATGACTTACTACCGTGACTTTCGCTTTGTTGAGTTACCGATTTAATGAATCGGAATTATATGCAACATGTGTATGTATATAGGCATCTCTATTTTTACAAAGAATTTGCCTTTTGGCAACCCTTGCGGACAGATTTTTTTATTGGAAGTTTCTTTAATGTGTAGTGATTATTATTGGTAGGCGGCTTTAGGTCGAGAACCTCCAACCAAATTCCCTTTATGATTGCGAGTAGGAGAGTAGGGAGAATGTGTCTTCCTGTATATTAATAGTGAGCCGTTTATTTCATCATCATTCATACATGCTGCAGTCGTGGGGCAGGATGTGGTGGTAGAACATAAATCTGACATAAGATTTTCAAAATTACAATGTTTCACCTTTTAAAGTTTTTGCTTTAGTAAAAATAGAAGTACGCCGTCACTATACTACGTAAGCAATGCGATAATAGCTAGATGGCATTCAGGAACAATACAACTGATATATATTATATTATATACATGTGAAGACTTCTACATGGAGCGTTTCTACAGTAATAGACGTATGCTTGTATACATACCGCCTGGAAGGTGCCGATCTGGGAATAGAGATTCGTGTATAACATGGGATAGACGTAGCGAACTCCGTTGGTTGGAAAGAGCTCACGCAAAAATAAGAATTATGCGAGCTGCGTTAGCATACACATGCGCGCAGGAGGAGGCAGGAGATTGAGCCTGTTAGATATACTTGTTAGTCATTTGTAATTTCTCAAGGAGCATGTAACCACTTAAATGAGCAGCTCCTAACATACACGGGCGGCGCGGCGTTTACTTACAGATTTACGCAGTTCTGTGTAAAAATGCAAAGGGGCTAATGATCGCTACTGTACTGTTGGATATAGTACAAGTAATAAAACTATACTATGCTGGAAATTCGGGAATGTTATTCGTTACTACTTATTAAGGGGAGGGAGTGCAGGCATTGGGGACGGACTCGAGTGCAATTCGTCCCAACCGCTTGCACAGCGTCACGATATGCACATCTAGGCGACACTGGTCAGGACGCAGGCTACTGAGATCAGGATCGGTAATCAGTGCACTGCACTTCACACATGGACTATCAGTTTCGGTAGAAGGGCTGCGTATGTAGTGATTCTAGGAACGGCTTAACCATGACGTAACATAAGAAACTTCAAAACAATTAACCCAGAAAATGTCATTACAGGCCCATGGTTTATTCTAGGGGAACTAACAATTCATCTACTGTCCGAGCTAGATGAAGTGCACTGAATTACCGATCATATTGCGGTGGCCTCGGTGGGTTGTGCCTTGACCGATATTCCCTAGATGGGGTATGTCGTCACAGATGCAAGCGGTTGGGACGATTTCCAATGAGATCGTCGACGCATTAGTGATGAAAGTGAGTTTTAGAATTCGCTAACGACGCGTCATCAGCGAATTCTAAAACTCATTTTGTACCCCCCTCATTATCTCAGAATGGTGATTCCAGCAATTAACCATCGGCCTGTAGTGGCATTTTATTGGTTAACTCTTTTGGCAGTTTTGATGTTTCAAATACTTTTTAGTTAGAATTTTTTTTTTATTTTAACAAAATTACTTTGATTTTAAATGATTATCGACGATTGAAAAGCACTAGTATCGTATGCAATTACAATGTTAAAGCGCATGCAATCGATTCTAATGCTAATGACCTGCTTATTATGAGTCCCGCTTTTTTATAGTCGATCATTTGTCCTAAATCATGGTTACCTATTGCCAGATCAATTGCTTCCGCACTGTTTGTTAGTATAGTTGTTCGTATAACTATTTAAGGGTCCCTTGTGCCCACTCGTACATAACATAGATTTTGTATCAATGATCGCGATCAATTTTCATAATCTGAAAAGTATGCGTTTGTTCTCAAATTGTAATGTAACGATACTGTTATAAATTAAGTGTTATTCTTTATACGAATATAAGGTGTTGTATATTACATTCAATTATTTAAGTGATTCAACAATCAGCAAATTAGTTTGCTAGTTCTCCACTTCTTCGATCAGAACAGAAAAAAAATACGAGCTCAATTAAAAACAACACTATACAAAAGTCACTTTTGCATATCCCGCTAAAGGTTCTGCTAAATGTTCATTTAGGTACACACGTTTGTCATATTTCACCACTGAAGTCGGCTACGGCTGATTCCTAAATTCTTGTTATTTGTTCGTTCTTCACTCGACTCTGCGGACAAGCTGTTCTTTTGTTCCAATACACTCAAAATTTTATCGGTTTTTGACACATTTAGACGATAGCAATATGGCTGAGGATTAACGATGCCAATATGTTAAAGTATATCATAGCAGATATTCTAGATTCTAAAATATATTTGGAGTCCTATGCATTATGTACTGACCATTATCTAAAAACTAAAAATATCTATTCAATTCCTGTTATTCCAGTATTATCTCCAGGTATATTTTAAAACCTGAAAACTCAATAAACTTATCAACCGTCTGATAAGTATCCCCAATTAAAACTGAAAAGTCGTTCGGTCGGAGAAATTACTGTGCACACTTAATAAGACAGTATGATTACGAACGCTAATACAATGGTGAATAATCAACTTATACTAGAAAAAAATATCTGTGAGATACCATGCGAAAAGAAGAGGATCTAATTTAGCGCTGATTAACGAAAGCACGAAACCGAACCAATTAGTACAGTAGACTAGCTAATACGGAGAATCTGACTAATACATTTAGCGGTGTAATTAAGAAGGAGCAAAGACATTTTTTCAAATAGGAAAACAACTACTTGCAGTATGACGTATTAGCATCAGTGAGTGTTTTGCAGGATAGCTAGGTTGTGTAATGTAGATACCTGTTATTATAATAATAATATATAATACATTATATATAATAATAATATATAAATGCCAAGAATAAGATCAGTGCTACTAATATCTTAGCACTACCAACAATAAGCCACACTTTTGGCTGTTTCAAATGGAATGTTGAGGAATTAGGCAAACAAGAGCTGTTCTGACAGAAGCCTACATCCCAGGTCGTCTGTTTCCAGGATGTACCTTCCTCGTGGTCGGGGAGGAAGAGGGCTGTTGAGTGTGGAGGGCATGCACTGCAGATGAACCATAGCAGTAGCATGTAAGATCTATAATACAAAAGACCCATTACTCAGTCTAGTCCGGAGCCATGAGTTGAATGGTAAGCCAAGCCGCTGAAAGATCAGCTGAAAAATGTGGTCTGAAGGTGAAATTTACCACAACACAAAAACACACTCAACACGTTGATATATAACATGCAACCCTGAGAACTAGAGAGCACTGTTCCAGGAGCCAGTCGTGAGGGAACATTGAGAACTTCTAATTATCAGAAAAACTTACCTTTGGTTTCCTGGGATCTCCAGGATTGTACTCTGAAACCGAAGGGTACATCATGGCCTGCCAAGATGGAGTGTACCCCAGCCTATGCCGAAAAGAGGTGATGGGTCGCCAAATAGATGACACAAGGTGCAGGGCACGTGATAGATCTCCAGAGACGGTCATGCATCTCCTTTACGCATGTGGAAAATACGCCCCAACCTATACATAACAAGGCATTAAAAGTATTATAATATTACTTAAGACAAGCTTACGGCATTGACAATAGATTACTAATGCCACACGAGAACATCGAAGTGTCGTCCATTGTCGAAAATGACAGAATAAAAATTTTCTGGAACTTCTCATTTTCAACGGCTGCGCAGATTAGTGCCAACAAGCCTGGATGATGATACTACACCATGAAGCTAAAACCTTGAAGATCATAGAGATGTCTTGCCCAGGAGATGCCAACATCATTCTCAAAGAGCAAGAAAAAATACAGAAATATCGCGAGCTACTATTTCAGCTCAAACTTACCTATTCGGGACATCAGATAATATTCGCAATCCTCATCATTGGAACTCTATGAGGCATAAGCTGTAAATTCAACAAACACCTGAGAAGCATTGGAACTATACTACCTAGTAGCAAAATTCAAAGTATACCAAAACTACAAACGAAAATATAGATAAATCGAAAAAGATCTAATGTCTAGATAACTCGAAGGGAGAAGGGGAATCACTAAAGGTATTATTAAAAATAACAGCCATATGAGTAAGTAACAATAAACTCAATCTGATCAGCCACTTTACAATCCATCAATAACAATAGAACTAGAACCCCAGAACTTGCTATAAAGGAAGCTGAGTTGAAACCATTATAAGCAACGTGGCAAACACGATTGTTTAAGTATGATTCCAGAAAACTGGTAACCTGAGGCGTATGATATTTGAAAGTTTCACAAGTAATATTGCATGATTGATGGAATCAAAAGCTTTAGTAAAGTCAATGTATAAAGCATCAACCTCTATTAACCTGCCAACAATTGATAAATACTCTTTGTCTCTTAAACATAGATTTGTTCTACACGAATACTTTCTGAACATTCTGTAAATATTGTTTGTTTGTTTATTTGTGCTGTTTACCGATGTTGGATACAAGGTAAGAGCAACATGTCGGTAATTCTTAAGCATTGTACTTAGTAGGGATAAAGCTAGTTATGTTTACCACCTTCCGTCACATTTGTGAAAGATATGCAATACATGGATCGTGTCCATTTTTATCAATGTATTGAAGCTCTGTAGTTCACGATTGCGTTCTCAATGTTGCAACGCTTCCTTGGGGCGACCTTCTTGACGAACAGCCTTCAGCCTTATTCGAGTAGTGTCAGAAATGTTTCAGCACCCCAGCGCGTATTTATAGTTTCTGGTTTTTCGCTAAAGTAAAACCAAATAAGTAGGAAATCCTTATTTCTGAACTTTTCAACGCGCCGAAGCAACTTCAAGTTAATTTATTTAGGCTAATAGGTCTTTTATTCCTCTTTACCTTAATAAATATTTTTTCTGAAAATCTACTGTGTTAATATAAATAATGGATTACCAATTTTGTTAAACAAATTGAAGCCAATTAATTCCTAACATTCAAAGTAGCGACGCGCGAGTTTGAGGCATTTGTCACATAAATATGTAACTAATTAGTTTATCTGTTTTGTTAACGTAAAATACAATTTCTCGACTTCTAAAAAGGCAACGAACTTGCATATTGTTATCTAACACTTGCAGCGTTATACTCCAGTAATCTTACAGTATATAATAGTTATTTGGAAAGTGGTTTTAAAATTATCACTTAATTTTTAATGATGCATATGTAAATCATCTTCTAACTACCTGCATAACTACCTATTTTAGTAGGAATAATGACGTGGAATTCTTTGGTGTTCACTTCACATAATTAATAATAATAACCTGATGACATTTTTCAAGTCGCTAGACGACTTTTTAAATCTAGCATCTCACGGCAAGGCTCGCATCTACATACATATACATATTGCATCTCTTGACAGAGTCATCTGTTAACGTAACTGACGCGTTCTTTCTTTTTTGTCTACTTGGGCTATCACTTCACTAGACGACAGGCGTCTTGCCTTTTACATCCAACTACAATGAGTATTGCCGCCGATAAAATTATAAATATAAAACTGCGTTTATCTATAAGATTATGCATTTTTATTTTCATTCTGCTCTTGCTACAACCCAATTATGTTGTATCTTGTATTAATGTACGAAGTGTGTTAATTAAGTAATGAGACTGATGTTTTTAAATATTTTTATATGAATATAATTACAATTGAACGTTGTCTCCCCCAAAATAACTCCCTTGGGAAGCCACACAGCGTTGGAGACAGTTCTTCTATTCCTCAGAGCAGTGCTGGAACTCGGATATTGGAATCGCCTTTAGCTGGTCGGTTACAACCGTTTTAATGTTTTCGACTGTCCCAAAATGATGTCCCTTCAGATGAATTTTCAATCTTGGGAAGAGGAAAAAGTCACAAAGACTCAAGTCAGGTGAATAAAGTGGCTGAGTAGCCACAGAAAAAGAATTACTGGCCAAAACAACGTTTATGGAAATTGCTGTGTGACAAGGCGCATTGTCATGATACAATCGTTCTTGATGTTTGGTTTCATACGCATGACCCTTTTTCGGAGTCTTTCGAGAACCCCTCGGTAAAAATGTTGATTAATTGTCTGACCTTGAGGCCCGAACTCTTTGTGAACCATTCCCTGGCTATCAAAGAAACAAATCAACATGTTCTTGATCTTTGATTTACTCATTCTTACATTCTTGGGCCTTGGAGAGCCTGAAGTGTGCGGTTTCTTTCTATGGCGTTTTGTTTCCGGGTCATACTCGAACACCCAACTCTCATCACCAGTAATAACACGTTCCAAAAATTTTTCATTATATTCAATCGATTCCAAAAAGTCAAGGCACCTTTCTCTCGTGATGTCCTCTTGCGGAAGGTTTTTTGGAACCATTTTCGAGCAGATCATTCTCATTCCCAATAAATTTTTCAAAACTTGATGAACGGTGGTGTGACACAAATTCAACTGTTCCCCGATCATTCTTACCGTCAACTGACGTTCTGAACGCACGAGATCGCGGATTTTGTCGACATTGCCATCGGTTCTTGAAGTGGAAGGCCTCCAGCTGCGTGAATCGGCCTGGGCTTTTGACAAAACATTGTCTCCGTAGGGCTGGTGAGGGTTTGCAAAAGTTTCTGTTGCACTTTGCTCAAGTCTGAAGCAAAACCTGATAGCACAACGTTGCTTGAAATTAATGTCTTTCATTTGTAGAACGCACTACGAAAACCAGGTTCACGAAAAAAAACGGCAACGGACAACGAAATGACATGATGAAGTTCAAACTTACAGTAGAATGTCCACTTGTCGCCCCTCCATGTTCCGTGCTTCCCGTGTTGGCATATAGAACGCTACGTTGCCAGTCTCATTACTTAATTTACCCATCCCGTATCTATAGTATCCGAGAAAATATGGCAAATAATAAAACAAACTTTAAAATCGCAAATTCTTACTTGATTTGTTATTTAAATATCTAATCTTTTGTTTCCTGTTATTAAATGTTTTCCACTCCTAAAGAACTCCGATTGCTTTTCTTGCTTATTACTCGTTGGAAATGGAAGGAGCAAGTAGAGCATAATTACAGGCGTTCTCACCTTTGAGCAATACGTACACTAATAGCTTGTTAAGCAGCTCGAAGCGTGTAATAGATGCTAGTTTGCAGCAAGTTCTCCTGAAAATTAAAGCAAATTACTGTCGTCTTTAGCGACTGGTAGAAAATAATGCCAGTGGAAGTGATATTTAGGAAGTTGGTTAAAAAATTACATAAAACTGCTTAATAAGTGCTCCATTAAACAGTAGATATTTTAGCAAAAAAAATGTAAAGATTCTATCTTTAAGAAATTTCACTAAAGTTTACATTAGGTACTACAATTGTTATATAAAAAAATTATGTTGAATTTAATCAAACTAATACTATGAACTATGAAGTAATTCAATAGTGGTAGCAGAAATAATTTCGTAATACTTCTTGTATTTTTCCATCTAGAGTGTGCTCTTTACTTTCTTAGAAATCAAAAAAGAAATAAACTGATTCAACTAAACACTAATTCATTGTCTTTAACGAATAGTATACTGTTTTAAGTAACTGTAATACTGGGACATTAAGTTACGCAATTAAATAGAGAATCTATTCAATTCATTTTAATATAATCTACGTACGAGTAATATATCATGTGATAAGTATGTTATGGCAACTAATTATGCGGCACTAATTAATATTGGTGTAAGTCACTACTTTATCTTTTATGAGTGATCATTAAATACAACATCCGGCTAATTGAACTAAATTAAAATATTTTTGAAACTCGCTTTTTTCTTATTAGGAATGTGATGAATTTTTTTTAGGTACGCTGAAAAATCCATTCGGTTGAGACAACCAAATTTTGGTTAGTCCAACTAAAGTCTGTGTTTATATACGGGCAAACAAATATATGTTGTTTGAAATACATAATTTGGTTAATTCGATTTGCTTGCTCTAGATACAAAACTTACAAACTCAAACTAAGGTAATGTTTTATTCAAATGTACAGTTTAGTAATAGCGATTATAAAAAATAATCAAAACAATTGTATATTTTAATCGTCTAAGTAACAATAATATATTTATTTATATTTATTTTTCTTTACTTGTTCTTGTATGTTGTTTAATTTAGTCAAGTCAAATTATATATTATATTTGCATTAAGTCAAATGGTCAAGCATACTACAGCAATTGTAGAAAAAGTATAAGTTTGAATAAAAGATGTAGCATACTAAATATACAAGAACATAAGTAGTTATAGTTTATATTTTTTTCCTTATGGGAGCCGTCTGATATAAATCTACGGAAACACTTCAGCCCATTGGTTTTTTGTATTATATATAATAATATACCATAATTGTATAATATACCATCCCATCCCATGACCTATCCATGTGTTCTGTACCAATCTGTCAGGTTCTTGGTCTGCATAGTCTTCTGAGTTCAGTTTTAGTTTCCTAAAGATTGCCTGTCTTCTAGGGGCCAAGACCTTGCATTCACATAAGATGCGGACTCTATTGCCCCTTCACATAGTCTGTAGCTTGGGTCCTCAATGTCAACGCTAATTTTCTGTAGGTGCCCTTTCAGTGTGCAATATCCTGTCAGGAGACCTATTACTGTACGGAGGTGATTCCTACTAAGATTTAGTAAACACACTGTTCGGATTACTCCTCCCGCACGCAGTATTAACTCATTCGGGACGACGCCTGTTTCGGGAATACGTGGATTCCCATTATCCCGAACAGTGTGTTTATTGTGATGCCCCTCGGTCCTTGCAATCGTTACTACGATTTAGTAGTTCGTCAGCCTCCTTTACTGATGGCTCCTTAATAATGGTTTTGCCATGACTTTGCCTGGTTGTATTTTCCCAGTATTCTTTATGTTGTTCTCGGACTCACTTTCGTATCTGCCCTCTTACTGTGTTTTTAGACACTCCTAGGGCAGGCTCTGGGCCCACATATGAAGACGATGATCCTATCTTCGCTAGCTCATCGGCCTTTTCATTGCCTATGATTCGCAAATACCCAGGCGCCCACAACAAAGTAACTTTATTGCGTTCCGCGAGCACATTCAATTCCCGTATGCATTCCCAGGCCAGTCTTGATGTCACTTTAGGGTTGCGTAGTGCCCTAACTGTCCCCTGACTGTCCGTTGCAATATAGATCTTCTTATTACTATTTGTATCCCCCACCTCACTATATACTCCAGCTGCAGATCCATGCTCCATCTTTGACCCGTCTGTAAACCAGGCCAGCTTCCTAAGCTTGTTCCTTTGTACTGCTTCTTTCCAGCTTGTTCGATTCGTGATTTCCTTCTCGAGATTCATGTTAAATGTATGTATGGGAATTATATGGTCTGTTTTCATTCTTAATAGGTTTCCTCCCGCATGATTGCCAATTTTGTTGTACCTCTGTAGCAGAGGTATATTTATATATTTTTTAAATATATTTTTTATATACTTCTTCTTTTGATAGTTCGAATAACCAACCAAATAGTTATTCTAAACAAAGTTCTTATAACGAAATAAATTTAGTTGACTTGAACATAGCTCTTATAGATACATAGAGAACAAATATCTAAATTCAGTATGTATTTAGTACGCTATTTATGAATAAGAAAATTCTCGAGCACCATTACAAGAAACGCACTGATCACTCCTCACCTCACAATATATTGATTAATTCGGCACTCGTGTTTTGGCAATACTTCGATTGCTGAAATACGTGTCCTTAATTAATAAATATATTGTTAGGTAAGGAGTGATGCAGAGTGTTTATTAAACTGCCCCACAGCCCTTGCAATCTTTTACCATTACAAGCAATTCATGTCATAGTGTAATTTTCGCAAAAGAAGGCATTAACTCTTGATTCATGTAATAGTTTCATTGTTTACTTTATTCACCAGCAAAAAGAACAAAAAGCATGTAAATACGAGGTATGTCCGGTTACTAAGGTACATTTGTGAAAGACTTCTTTATTTATAGAAATCCAACATACATTAAATAAAAGCGTGAACTATTAGCTACTTTTCAACATAATCTCCGCCAATGTTAAGGCACTTATCCCAGCGAGCCACAAGCTTCTGTAAACCCTCTTCGTAGAAGGTGCGACTCAAATTTGTAAAATACTGCCGTACTTCCTCTTGAACTTCGTCGTCGTCTTCAAACCTTTTACCCGACAAATGAGTTTTCAACGGCCCAAACAAAAGAAAATCAGGAGGAGCCAGGTTTGGATTCTCATCCGTTTTCGTTGTTGATAGTTTTTTTCGCACACCTTCGGGGTCATAGTTCATAGCTGTGCGTCCACTTTTGGACTGTTTACATCAAACACTAACTTGTTTTCGACTCATAACGCCGTCTCCGTAAGTCTTCAGATTTTTTTGAGTTTCGGTACCTGTTTCATTATTTGCAAAAAACGAATGACCGCTAGCATTTCAAACTTGGAGTATACTTCCATCGGAACTGACATTGTGCGGCTGTCACTGCACACGTTGTACTGAAGCTAAGCCAATGACAATAGCCACATATGCAGTACATATGCACATCTAAAATGCGTGCAAGTTTCAACCTGATCGGAACGACATAGACGGTGTGTCGCGCAAACGTACCTTAGTAACCGGACATCCCTCGTATATTCACACTGAAAATGTAACCATGTTCCTTATAAAAGGCACTCTTGTTGTGGTTTACTTGTTTAGGACAAACATTCTAAGAAGTAAATTACTATCTACGTTTATTCAATATCATAGGAACCCGGAACATAACATACTTAATATGCAAAAACTTTATCATTTGTTAATTTAAACGAGAATTTGCTGAACATTCCGATCACGTATACATCTGAGTTATGCAAAGCGTATGGACGTAACGTCTTTATACTGCCTTTAGATGGCGAACGACGTCCAAATTCGTCGAAAGTGTTTCATGCCATCCCGCTGTCGTCATTCAAATGTCATGTTGACAATTAAGAAATAATTCATCGTTCACGCATACACGTATCCATACCCGCATACGAATAAATGTCTACATATTCGTAGGTATGATAGAATAGCTCCTTTATATTCTGCGAATGCTAAACAGGATGAGCGCGAATAAATCGCTGATTGCCTGACGCGAATAATATACTAACGTAGCGATAAGATACCTCGTAGATTCTAAGTACCTGCAACCATTATTCCAACGAAAAAAAAAAAAAAGAAGAAGCGAAAAAGACACGCCATCCTAGACGCAGAATGTCTTTCAAGGTCGTCTAGTCCTATTAACAGTTGGCTATGTTCGCCGTAATTGCCACGATTGAGAGATCACAATAATTGGATGTTTCAAAATGAAGGATTGATTCAAATCATTAATTGGGTAATTATTTGTTTCGGTAGCGAATTTCCGATATCGTCGTTTAAGAAATAGACAACCAGTTTTGTAGCGTAATAATACATGGGTATGGAATTACCTAGATCATTTTACTTTATTATTTTATTCCTTTAAGATGAAGTAACCGATAATTATATGTAGCTAATGTAAGGTAGTATAAGTAATTTGCGATCACGCGCGATAACCTGCTTGTTAAGTTAGCAATCCTCATTATTGTCAGTAATTATATCTTTGACAATACAGTGTCTTATCCAAAATATGGACGTCTTTGAGATATTTTTTAAATATGAAGGATGAAAGTATGATTGGTACAACTAATCATTATTTTTAAATATGTACTATTTACTATTACATTCATATTTAGCATATTCTTGTGCGACATCTATTTGATTTACATTTTTTGTTTTATGAAAAATGTGCCTTCTCCATTTGTCAAGATTGTCTTATTTGGTAATGCTTGCGAAGTGACTAAAACACTGTATTCATTTCTGTTTTCCTTTTATCTGTTTATCTTTATGTTATTTAGCCGAAATAATCTATTGTTTTATTCTGAATTTGGTTTGAGTTTTCTTTATCAACAGTGGAGGTGGGGCAGGCACCTATGCCAAAGAGCGTAAGGTGTAGACTTCGTTTCTGGGTTCCAGTTTTCTTGTGCCTGATTATTCCTAATCGGGCAACTACTAGGTACTTTCGGTTAATTAAGTTTACGAATCGCTCACCTTGAACCTCTAAACAGTATCCTGCTCGATAATAAAAGTTCCGTCTAACATTTTCTAACATTTTAACAATTTGTGATTTTTAAGCCTAATTCGTCAAAATTATGCGCTCGTTGATCTTGAAACTGATAAATTTGTGATTTTAAGTTGACCTAGCAGGCCACTCGATTGTACCGCCTTGAGAAATGATTGTATTATCAAATATGTTCCTTAAAAATTAACGCACGCTATTATGCGCAGGACATCCGTCGTGCTGATACCGAATGTTTCCTATTATAATATCAGAGAAGGAATAATGCAGAAAAGGAATAATGTCACTCTCCAATAATTGCAAATATTTCTGTGAATTCAACGTGACATTTATTAAAAATGGTCCAATTTTCTAAAATTCTAGTCCGTACATTCAATTTTTGTGGGTATTGCGTATGGACTGCATCCGAAATGTGTATATTAATTTTTGACCAATATCTTACTAATGCTGGATTATGTCGACCGTGCAAAAAAATGACGAATTTATTTAATATAGCGAATTCCATTTCGAGAAGAGAGCGTATTTCTTTTATTATGTTTATTATGTTATACTCCTGTCCGTATCATCAGGCAACTGTTGATAATAACAGTTGAAGTGTTGCCCCCTTTTGGATGCACTTAGTTATGATTCATATAGGTAATGATTATGATTCTTATAGGTAATAGGATTCGGCAACTAAGTCGCCATCCTCAGCAGAAAATCACAAAGGAAAATAATGTCAGACGTAGCACTCCGAGAGAAATGCACTCCACATAATACCACTAATAACTTTCAATGTTATTGCTCTCGGAGTGATGCGTCTGACAATATTTTCCTTTGTGGTTTTCTGCTGAGGCTGGCAACTTAGTTGTCGAAAAACATTCAATGTTTTAGTGGCGTTCCGTGGAGTGTATTGCTCTCGGAGTGCTACGTCTGACATTATTTTCCTTTGTGGTTTTCTGCTGAGGATGGCAACTTAGCTGGCGGAATACTTATTCAGAGTCCTCTACTTAACAAGGTGGTAAGGGGTATTTTAAGTTAGGGAGATCATCATCAGCATTGACACAGCAAGAATTGCATTTTATGTTGGTGGTATATTCTGCATAAAAAAATTATGCACATAACATCGAATAGGTGCTTGCGTATTCTCATCATATGTTTGTAATCGCTCATTTAGTTGTATGCCTTTCCTTTTCTTGGAGATTTTTGGACTTCATAATGAACCAGTTTGTTGCTCCTGTTTCGTACGCTCTGAGCAATCCAAAGCTTTACTTGCTTCTTGAATGGCAGCACTCACATTCATAGTTTTTTTTAAATAATTTAAAATATTTACAATCTTACACTTCTCCTTCAGGCTAAATTTTCCTCCCTTACGCCGTTTTATCTAGACAGGCTCCATTAATTATTATAAAATTATAAAATTATAAAATTATAAATATATAAAATTTCTAAAAATCAAGAAAAATATCCATATTACCCTGTGCACGCTCGAAAAAGATGGAAGCGTTCTGAAGAGAACGATTTGTACAACT
>JARFOC010000124.1:592518-616368 GCA_031763485.1 Osmoderma eremita
TCTAACATTATCTTCCTTCGTAGATTCTGCTGAGGATGGCAACTTACTTGCCGAAATACGTATCCAGGAGTTCTTCATTCATCGAGGTGGTAAGGGTATTTTTTATTTTTACTGCCTATTATTTATTGGTTCAGAATAAATATCGGATTTAATCTCGCCCCAAATGTAAAAATCATGAGAATAAATAAAATTATTGTTTTGTATTTTATAACGTAAAAACCAACACTAATATTGATAAACAATTATAGAAGAAAATCTTTTACTAACTAATTGTAAGTTCTGCTACGAAAAAACTGTCAACAAAATATGTTTGAAGGGGTGCCTAATTTTTTGAAGACGTTCATTAAAAGTGAACTTAAAGTGACTTAAGTTTACTCATCTCCTTATCTTCTACATGTTACCTCATTTTGTAATTTTTTTGTGTTAACTCAGTAAATACTTTGTTTGGTTGAAATTTAATGCAAAAAATTGGATTAATTCTAGTAAAATATGCCATTAAAATACACAATTATTAATAACGAAGAAAACGAGAAGAAATAGCTATAGGGAAACCTATACTAATTGCTGCAGAATTCAATCCTGTGTACCATGATGTAGAAATATACAGAGTGTTCCATTTAAGAAAATTGAGTTTTAAACAGTGAAACATAATGAGGTTCGACACCATAATGCGACTAGACTGTAAATTTTTCAGAGATAATTAGGATATGGTTTGAAAGCCTCAGGATTATACTTAATCTCCAATATGATGTCTAATAAGATTATGTTCAAAGTTGTAGGGTGTACCTATGTAAACTTTTGTAACCGATTGTAGGTATATCCCTCAGATTGTGGAATTTAGTTATATGACACGCTGGACATGTGTAAAATATGTAATTCTAGAATTCCAATATCACCCATGCCTGTATTCATCTCTTTGAATCCCTGTGGTGACGTAATCAGAAAAAAAAAACAAATGTTTGAATAAAACACGATAACCCATAAATACAAAAGCCGATACTACATATTTTTCAACATGCTAGCACTTGCGAAGAGACCGTAAACCGCACGATTTTCTTCTTGTTTCTTGACTTCGAATATTTACGAATGATATATGGGACAAACGAATTAAACAATGAATCAACTTATCTCGGCTGACACTTGATCATGACTATCCAAGATCAGACCGCATTGTACGGTGTAAACATATTCGGTTTTCACCTGTGTCAAACCCTATGTAATTAAGCGAAATGCCATCAGGCATATAATAGATCCATTGTTACGGCATTCCTCAATTGTTAAGTCTAAATATCGAGACGGGTAAAAAACCTGCCGTCGTATACCGACGAGTTCAGCTTCGCCCCAATAATTGGAAGGGAACTGCTTTGTACAAATTGTTCACTTGGTTAACTGCTGGTTGTGAAACATCGACATATGAGTATTATACCTATCACAAAGGCACTTACTGGGTCATATAATTGTTACTGAATTTTAAATAATGAAGTAAACGCCATGGTGTAATAAAAATATTCCGGGTATACATTCTTTTAAAAACTTATTGCTGTGCAGATCCTCAAATTTCTCGTAAAATATTTTATAGCATAAGTTTCTTGTACATTTTGTTGTATACTTACCGTATGTAAGTACATACCTTATATGTAATCCGCCAATACTACATTTTTTAAAGTGTAAGATAATATAATTTGTGATATAAAAGTTTATCGTTAAACAAAAAATTAGCAATTACTGTCGCCACTGTTAACACCTGCTTCGTATCTGTATAACTGTAACGTTACTTTTCTGAAATGATGTTTTAAACTTTCGAAAGAGCGTCCCTGAAAGAGCGAAAGAGCGAAAGAGCGTCTTTGAAGGCACCATGCAATTTTCTTCTTTGAGGTGTCAAAGGAATTACTGCGATATTGGTTACCTGAAACGTTGCAAATAACATGTTCAAACAACATTATTTGAAATCCACTGACCACAAAATGCCCCTTTCAACGAATTATTAAGTATCCGTTATGTGGGGAAGAGTCATCATGTTCATAAAAAAAATTACTATATTCCGGCAAAGGTAAATTTTGTAAGTATTCATTGAATGAAGATTCCAAAATATTCAAATATCTTGCATTCACGGTAAAATTTAATTAGTTTTTACTATAGAAAAAAATATTGTTTTACCATTTGAATTATATTGATAAAGGTTCAGTGCCACACCATATTCATTTCTAATTGCAGGGCAAACCTTAAATGCCAATTTTCTTGAAAGTTTCGTTCTATACATCATGTGTATTTATGTCATTCCAATAATAAGAGTTGTGGCGATTAAAAAGCGCATTCTTCCGAAATTTGTCTTCGTCCGTAACATATTCTCAAAAAAAGCTATTGTCACCTTGATATTAAATAAATTGACAAAACTGTTTTCTCTTCTCGTAGTCTTGTTCTTTCAAATTTTTAACTTGGTGGAACGAATGCAGCTTGATACTATGGTTCCGTGGATTGAATTCTTTTGATTTCCGGTTTCAGAGTAGCTTGTTTTAACGATGCCGTTGGAGATACCCGAAAATAAGCCAGGTAGAAAAAATAGGTAATACCGTTTTTTTACTTGTATGTATTTTTCTAAACTAATTTTTGGGCAATTTTTATGCATTTATTTTCAGTCTATAGGTACCCAAGTGGATACCGGAAGCCGCATATGGAACACAGCACTTATTTAAAGGCTTGCATATGGCACTTTTCTACAAAAAAGCGAAATATCTGGGAAACAAATGAATTCAGGTATAGGCATATATCCCTACACAACTTTGAACCAGGATATTAAGGAAAATTCAATAAAAAAATATAAAATATATGCAAGGCGCTCTATTTAAAATTTAGAAAGTTATTTTTCACTTCCGATGTAACTGAAAGCGTTACGGCTTTGGCTAGGACCAAATGAAATACTACCAAATGTCTACTAACAAATGTATTTTTTATTATTAATATGGATATATCTCGAAGATTCGCACACCTGAGAAAACAAATGTGCATTATTTTTATCTGAGGAGGGCTTGAGTAATGTCCGTAAGACACTATGGGCACTTTCATTAGAATATAACATATTTTTAGATTTATTAAAAGAAAACGCGTAAACTTTGGAGAGGCCATGGTACTCTATCAGTGGACAAAGTGTCATCCAAATCTGAATGTTAGGGTTGAAGAAAACACACGATCTGGAAGGTTGCGCTGTATAACCGCCATCGAACTGCGGACAGTGTGCGCTGTAGGTCTTGCTGGGGCCATACGTTGTTCATGTTCACTCTTCAACGGCCAGGCTTGAAAATGGATGAAATGGTTGAGCATATCGACATAGCGGACGGAATCGACAAAAAAAAGATGTCTAAACACACTAACCTACGAGATGACGCACCACACACCTTTTTACTGTGTGAAGGAGTCTCGTGTAGCATTCTTGGATTGTCTCGTTTTGTTTATTAAACAAACCTATTTAAATGAAAATGAGCTTCGTTGCTCATGAAAAGAACCGCATTGCTGCAACTTTGCATTATATTTTCAAGAAGTAAGAAAACTGACTGGCTTCTGAAACTTCCGATCTCTCTGCACACACAGAAAAGTGCTTACTCTATCCAAAAGAAATAAATTTCTCACACAATCTTATTTTGATATTTGTCCGCTTAATATAACAGATTAAGACACTCAATACGAAGGGGTTTTTGGAAGATTTCTGCAAATTAACTACACGTATTCACGCGAGAAACCAGCCCAGAAAATAACCACCAGTACAGTTTTTATTAGTTGAGGTTGGCATTGAATGTAGCAGTCGTCGACATGCAAACGTGTAAACATCGTGCGAGTAACTAGGTGCGTTACTAGACGACGAAAACAAACAAAAACGTCAAGTTAGAATTTTTGTACGTCTCAGGGGAGAACTACTAGCGATCAATTTAAACTATATTAAGTGGTGAATTGCACAATCCACAAAAACGTAAGAAAGAGATACTGGAGGTTGGAGTTAAGAGGAGAGAGATACTGAAGGTTGCAGTAAGAGGAGAGAGGTGAAGGAAGATTGAAGAGAGAAAAGGGTTGGAACACGATACACATACACACAACAAAGTATTTAAGATATTTATAAAGTTAATTTTGAAATATTGTAAAAATCCTTGCAGTTCTATTACATAGTAACCGTTTTTCAAAATTCTAAATTCATATCCAATGTCAAGATTTCAATATTTGTAAATTAAACTATCAATTCCAATATATGTAGTATTGTTATATTTCTAAAAGTTGTCTGGTTACATCCATCAGATGTAACAAACGAACCCAGCGGTCATACCAGTATTTTAAAACATATGTGCGTTAATGTCACATTCTGATATTAACGTATTTCAAGGTTAGTGCTATAGAAAAGACAATTTTGTAGTACTGCAATATATTGTCATTTGCATGCCTGTCCGGCCTAAATCCCAATTGCCCATCTTCGCCTCTACATTTTCTCTGAGTCTTATCTCTAGGATCCTTGTGTATATTACTTTAAAGCTGGTTTACGCTAGGCATATTGCTCTGTAATTCTCACAGTTGGTATGTTCCCCTTTTTTGTATATGGGCAATATTAAATTGCACTACCAGTCTTTAGATATCTTACAACGTTTCCATACCTCTTTGCAAATTCTCGATTTCTTCCCTTGCTCTCCGTCCACTCAATCATCGCTGGGTCTATTCCGTCTTCTCCGCATGTTTTACTATTTTAATTTTTTTTATAAATCTCTCTACTTTTTCTAGCGTGATTTCTGTCAAATATTCTCTAATTTCGATTTTGTACTTTTTTTGAGTCTCTTATGCTTTTTCACCAAATTTTTAATACTCCTTCCATACTTCTAATGGATGTTAAAATGGAATAGATATAAAAAAATATACCACTTTAATTTGTACTCAGAAATAGCTTTAATATTCTACATAGTTTCACTTTTAAAAGCTAAGACCCACTAATTGTGTAACAGTAAAGCAAAAGTAACTAAATGAAGCGGTGCGTAAATGTATTCTCACTGCTAATGATTGTATTATAACAATTTATCCGCTAACAATGGTACAAAAGAGAGCTTAAGTAGCAGTGAAAACTTGATTTTCAATAAAATACCTGTGCATAGGAGAAGTAAACTATCAACCAATAGATACTGCTAACGTCATCTCAAGTGCGCGATTATATGAAAGCCAGATGATAGAAAAAAAGCGTGTAACACTGAGAATAGCAATTTCCCCATTAACATTTATTCGATGTTACACTTCCATATACAAACGACAATCGTGTATGTGGTATGTATAGCATAAATATCCATTTTCATCGACCCGTTCCAGCTTGCGCGTTTTTTTTTGCGCGTAATGAGCGATTACAATGCGACATTTATTAATTTTTTTTTGACGTCGTTCTGAGCTCACCGCAAAGGACGCGCTTAGATATAGAGGCAATAACTTGTCTTGATCGCGCTTTGTGAAAAAGTGCGTGTGCATGTATTTCATGGACCCGCTGTGAATCGAACCAACAAAATCATGCGGCTCTTACAACTATGAGAGAATGATCAAAGGGCCGACGGATAGAAACTAGTTTAATATTGCTCTCCGTGTATTTATCAAAAGTCATTTCCCCTACATCAACTCTTTCGGAACTGGACACCGCGAGCAAAGGACGTAATGACTTTGGCTTTTTCGAATTACTGAGTTTGCTCTACCATTTAGTAAGAGCCATTCACGTAATTCGGTTATACTTCTTGTTTTTTCTCAATTCCTTTATCTTCCATCGTATTCTCGGAAGTCCCTCAGTTCGACCAGTAATTTTATGTATTGTGACGGGCCGATCGAGGCAAACCTGGCCGCGTTAGGTTGTTCAGCTTTCTAAATTAATTATTGATTAGACAACTTTTTTGAACGCGGTATATTGTGTAAAGGATTAATTTAATAAACTTATCACTTAACAGAAATACTTTGTTAAAGTTCAGTTACCCCAATCAATTTTATACTCTTAACAAAGTTATTACAGTTGTTTGGAAGAAGTGAAAGCTTTTCTCTGTTCTGACGGGTTATTTTGTACAATTACCCTACAGTACCTGCACCCAACAAAATATTTAATTCAAACAACATTACATTTGTTTGTCCGTTTTTAAACGTAGATTTTGTGGTCTCAACAAAATAGGTTTTTCATTGTAAGATAAAAGGCAGACTCACTTAATTCTCTCTTTGTTGGAAATATGCTACGTAAAATACTTGTTTCCTAACACAATTTTTGTTAATAGTTTTGCTGTGCTCAGTTTGAGTTACAGATAAAAACCTGAATTTGTGGTGGTAACTTCAACCAAAGGGACACAGTAATGCTACTAATATAGAAAAATAGCAATATAATCACGCTTCTCAACTGTTATACTTTTTTGTTTGCAGTGACTATTGTTCATATACATATTCATCTCATTATATCTCTAACCTAAGTCTAAAAGTAAATGAAGAAATTCCATAGCCACCCTGAACACAATCAAAAAAGTTGATTACTAAACAACGAATGAATAAATGATGAATTTATTCTTTCCACAAACTTGCTTGGGACATGGGTTTCTGCCTACTTTGATTATGATACGAGTTCCTAAGAATATTCGCCAAACGTATGGGAAATAGTTAGTTAGTTAGAGTAGTCAATATGTTTGTTACAAACTTTACACGAATTCTTCTTTACATCATTCGAATTGATTTTCCGACTTAACTTTGCTGTGCTTCATCGTTATATCAACACTATATAAGTCATTAATCATACGGTATAGGGATGTAAGTTTCTTTCTTTTTCTGTTTAAATTTTATTTTATTTTCTTCATGTCTTTGCGGCTGACGTTTCCGAATGTGTTGTCATTTTAGCCAGCATTCCCTTTATTTCTATTTGACTTTGTTATGTGCACACTGAATTTAAAAAAACGCTCCAAAGTTAGGTGCTCATCATTGCTAATTTCGTTATTATTGGAGTTATGGTATTGGTGTGTTTGTTGTTCTGATTGAGATTGTGAAACAGAAAAACAATTACATATTCACTAAAGCCGTCTTTTTTAAATAGTAAAATTCACAAGAAGGGAGAAACAATGTAATGTAATAACTACAGAGGGAGTTCCCCTCTATGCGTAGCCTATAAGATATACGAGGTGTGTAAATTAAGTAATGAGACTGATATTTTTAAATATTTTTATTTGAATATAATTACAATTGAACGTTGTCTCCCTCGAAATAACACAGCGTTGGAGGCGGTTCTTCCATTCCTCATAACAGTGCTGGAACTCGGATATTCGGTTACAGCCGCTTGAATGTTTTCGAGTGTCCCAAAATGATGTCCCTTCAGATGAATTTTCAATCTTGTGAAGAGAAAAAAGTCACAAAGACTCAAGTCAGGTGAATAAGGAGGCTGAGGAGCCAAATCAGCATGCTCTTTATCTTTGATTTGCTCATTCTTGCTTCCTTGGGCTTTGGAGAGCCTGAAGTATACCATTCCATGCTCTGGCGTTTTGTTTCCGAACACCCAACTCTCATCACCCGTAATTACACGTTCCAAAAAATTTTCATTATTTTCAATCGATTCCAAAAGGTCAAGGCACCTTTCTCTCCTGATGTCCTTTTGTTGCTGCGAAAGGTTTTTCATAACCATTTCCGAGCAGATCTTTCTCATTCCCAATTCAAACCGTTTCCCGATCATTCTGACCGGCAACCGACGATCTGATCGCTGATTTTGTCGACATTGCCATCGGTTCTTGGAGTTGAAGGCATTCCGCTACGTGGCTCATCTCCCCCCTCCCCTCTCTTCCTTCTGAAAATGCTACCGAAAAACCTGGGCTTTGACAAAACACTGTCTCCGTAGGCCTGCTAAAGTTTTGCAAAAGTTTCTGTTGCACTTTGCCCAAGTTTGAAGCAAAACCTGATAGCACACCGTTGCTCGAAATTAATTAATTAATTTGTAGAACGCACTACGAAAACCTGGTTCACGGAAAAAAACGACAACGGACAACCAAATGACTTGCTCGAGTTCAAACTTGCACTGAACGCGTATTACAATGTCCACTTGTCGCCCCTCCATGTGCCGTGCTACCCGTGTTGCCATATCAAACGCTACGTTGTCAGTCTCATTACTTAATTTACACGCCTCGTATGCAGGAACTTTTAAGAGAAGATCTTGAGCCAACATTCCTAGAATCTCAGGCAAGTTTCAGAGCGGAAAGATCTACATAAGAATGGATATTTGTGCCAATACAAATAACTGAAGAAATCATTAAAACAAATCGATCAATATACATAGGTGCAATATAAAGCCATACTGCGATGCCGATATATAGTTGGACGTTGCAAAGGAAATAAGTATAGGAGTCAATAATAGCATCTATGTACTCCTCAGAATCATGGACTCTAACAAGATAACTGAAAAGTAAAGTAGAGGCTTGCGAAATGACAATATTGTGAAAAATAGATGGTGTAACAAAACTAGATAAAATAAGAAATGAAGGAACCAGAAGGCGTTTGAAGATAAAAAGTATAATTAACAAATCGAGAAACAACAATTGAGATGGTTCAGTCACGTATCTAGAATGGGGGAAGAGAGACATTCAAAAATTATTTGGGAAACTAAAGTACAAGACAAACAGGCCAGGGATAGACCCAGAGTTACGTGGACTGAAGTGGCAACAATCAATGGATAAGAATAATTACCTCTACTCCTCGAGTATCAGAGGAGATGATATGATGACGATGATGATTGAAATAACATAATGTGAATAAACAATATATATCACATAATTACCGGAATCCTACAAATAAACAAATAAAATGCATCTCAGCTATTTAATAATTGTAACAACAAAAACTAAATAGGCAATGAAAGAAATAATAACAAAATAGAAGCGCAGTTATACAGAGTTATGCACTTGGGTCTAATGATTTTTTGAAAGACAAATTTTTAATTGTCGCTTTAGTAGAAATTTATTTTAAGGCAATTAAATTTGTATTTAACTGCTTGAACATGACTATGACAATGTACTACATGAACTTCATGTATATTAATGTTAAACAATACTAGAGGTTACTAGAGAAGACTTTTAAGTATTGAACTTAAATACTTTGAATTCACGTTTTAATTTTGCTTCTAATATGAACGAAGCGTTGTGTATACGATAGTTTTGAAAGAAAACGCCGAAGAATAAAATTGTAAATAGCGCGTGCTTATTGAAACAACGATAGAAGTATCGTCAGAGCCAGTTCCTGTGTCCTTACATAACTTACGTGAATGTCGTAGCAAACAGTCTGCGACTGTGAGCTAATTATCATGACTGTCCACGATCGTAGAACAAAAGATCACATGATAGGAATAATGATAAGATGGCTATCTCCTGTGTTACATAGTATGCTCGCCTCATAACAAAAGGCTTTCTGGACAATACATTGATCGTGAATGTGGATTCTTTCGGGAACAGTTAACTTTAAATGACGGGTATTCTGATGCAGAAGATAGGGGATCGAGTTAATTTTCTATTTCTAAGAATCGTAACATTGTATGTTAATGTCTAAATCCAATATCATTAAAACATCTTAATACAACCAATTGCGGTCAGCTGATTACTTAATTATTCTCAGTTGCTAATTGTGTAGTATCCAATATACACACATACCTTAAACTGATAGATTGATTTGACAAAGATATCGTCTGTAGAAACATGCTTTGGATGATGTCTACATATATAAAACGAAGTTGATGAAAGTACAATTAACACATTGTCAGACGTTGACAAAATAACATCTGAAGAACTAGACGATGCTTTACAGCGAATGAGAAATAGGAAAGCAGCTGGTATAGACAACACCAGTGCAAAATTGTTAAAGCATGGAGGCACTTTTCCTTAATTTTTTGATATGTTTTGCGAAACAGGACAAACAGCAAAGAAATCAGGACCGTCTTAAGCCAAGTGGGGGCCCTGGGCACTGGTATGCATAGGGCCCTTTCGAGAGAAATTTAGAACCGATATTAACAGGAACGAACAACATTAGCGCCGGTATAATTTAGTTTTGAAAATTTACGAACAAATGCAAACATACTTAAAAACACTATGCCGATACAAGAGGTACATTCCTAGATTTTTGAGTGGCAAAATCACGAATGGCATGGTCAAAGTCTATCTTTTCTAGCACCTCCCTTTAAGCTGGATATCAGCGACGCATGTTGATTTTCTTCTAAGGAATTATACTTTTCAATTCACTTTTGATCCTTTTCAGTTTTATGAAGAACCGTTTTCCACTACAGTTAGTGACCATCATGCATAAAAAGATTCTAATTGCTCTTTCAATATACAGAAAGGCGTCTTGAATATTATTTTGTTTTGAAAGATGATATAATTCTGAAATGCGCATAGCCTCCTCACTCTCACTATCTCTAACATCTCTAAAATATTCTGTTAGGTGCATTCTATCTGCAACTCATTTGCCACAAACAATCAATCCTTAATTAATGGTCTAGTTGACCAAGCAATGGAATTTATCATATGCTAACAGTAAACAATTTAGTTGGTCGAAGGGAATAATTTCGAATACTCTGATATGTAAAGTAAACAAAACAATTTTGTACAGATTAGTTAAGGCTAAACCAGCAACCATCTTGTAAACCTTGTAATAGTAATCGAATCTTGTATGATAATTGAAAAATTTATCATCGATTCCGTTGCTGTAGCTAAGGTTTGGGGGCCCCATTGATCGCGAAGCCCTGGACCCTAGCCCAGCAAGCCCGTGCGTAAAGATGGGACTGAAAGAAATGGTCTAAAATTATATCGCTTTTTTAAGAAAGAGGACAGAGGAGAAAACAGATAATTACAGGGGAATCAGCTTACTCAACGCTGGCTGTAAACGGTACTTACGCGTAATAACAACCAGTATCCAAACCATTGCTAAAAAGTTGCCTGGAGAGGAACAGAATGGATTCCGAAGCGGTCGCCCTTGTATAGATGCAATATTCGCAATAAAACAAATAGGTAATAGCGAAGCATCGCGGGTATAACATCGAAATCTATATTGTCATTCTACAAGAACGCATATGTTGTGGCAAATGCTATGTAAGGCTGCCCGAGACATACGGATATTCGGTTATAGAAGCAGAACAAAATAATAGAAACGATTATAATTAGACGAGGTTTCAGAAGGTTGCTGCATATCACATCTACTTTTTAATCTGAAGAAAATGGAAAATAAAAGCTGAGGGCTCCGTGAAGACGACGACGATATATATTTTAATTGTCAATCCATTATATTATGCATTTGTGGGTCATAGCACATAGATAGGATGATCCTGATTCTATTGCAACGGGATCCGCCCTTTTATTCCATACAACTTTGCGTTTGTCTTCACTCCCTGCACCCCAATAGTTTCTACCCATACATGTTTCCAATACTGAATTCTCACACACAAAATATATAAAACTCAAGAATTACAGGGACTAGAATAAATACTATATTATTATGATCCTATACCATTTATGTTATTGACATAATAATTTGATGTTTAGTATTGTTTTCAAATGTCGGCGTGCCGAGCATATTAATTACTCACAAGTTTAGCTCATTCAGATGGTATGCCGTCTTTTATAGTTTCCTCCGCAGGAATTAAGCGATTATAGCAGCACCTCCTATCAATAAATCGTTAATTGATAATTTGATTTACAAAACACGGAATTACCGATCCTTTCCCGTTTTAAACATTGATTATTGTAAATGTGGTTTATAGTTATACTAACAATTCTTAGGATGTACATAGACCGTGCAACTAAAGAAAGAATTATTAGGTTGTCCCAGGTAAGCAATGCTTGGCATTAGGAATAATAATCGTTTATTGAACTGGTTCTATTATAGCCCATCATATAACTCGTTCCACTGTCAAGCTATGGCCAGCGTCCACTGCTGAGATATGCATCTCGCCTTCATCTCCATTCTCGCCCATGCAATTACCGGATATAACGACCGTTTTAATTCAGTGTCTTACTTATCGACCAATGCCAAAAATAAACGACTAAATGTCTCAATTTCTGCTCCAACCCGATTGTTGATGATCCGGTATCCGATTTTGTTAAACTTCTTTATTTTATTGTTTACCTCGTTTCTCATAAACCTAAATCGTTGTTGACTATTCTTTATCAGGTTGCTATTATTAGAAAGCTGTGACAAATAGAAATATCAAATATCGAGTATATTTATTATTTAAATTTTAGTATTCATGTATCCGGGAAAATGACACAGCCTGAATATTTGCGAAAGATTTTTTTTTCATAAAATCCCTGATGTACGTCAATTTTTAATCAAACGGAACAGGTTCTGGGGAACAGGTGATCTTCACATCTTCAAGTCTCTGGACGCATTTCGAAAGGTTATATACCGTTTTATTACAAATTGCGTAGGTACGGTTCTAAATGAGGTATCACTTAACAACTTAATTTACGAATTTTGATGTTGGCACCCCTGCAGATATGAAAAATGTGAAGGTTTCAAGGCTTTGTAACATATTCGCCATGGGCATGTCCATTAGCTTCTCGCATTACTTCCAATTAATAAAAGCATATAGCTGTTTGGTACTATGGGATATCTGTTTATGTCTGGTTTGAATGATGTCTATTTTGTCTAAATAGTTCCAAGCCCAAACTTCACTTCTATACAGCAATTTAGCGCGTATGGTTGTTTCTAATAGTTCTGTCTCGGTTGCGAAGTTATGTGATTTCAATGGCCTTGTATAATAAATTCTACAAAATTGATAATTACCGTTAAACGATAAAAATTTACGTAATAGATATTAAAAAAAAACTTATCATGGGCATCTTAGAAAGCATTTAAAAAAACAAAGTCGGGTTATAGGCCAAATTTTGTACAATTTGGAACTATTTGTACTATTTGCTCTTGGATGTAATCCACTTAGGCCGTCGACCGCGCCTTTCACCTCGGCTACTTGGTCCTATTGTGGAGCGGATGCCATCCTAGAGTTCATCTAACAAGTCCAGACCCTTGAGGTAGCTCAGAATATTTGTATATAGTTAGTGAATTTCGAAAATTCCAATATTTATTGTCATTTTGGAGATATGGCATTTCCCTGTTTCTTATTTTTCGTTATTATTATTGACTGTGTGTACTTTATTTAGTCAATTGTTTAGAGTGTCTATTAGATCTAAATTTGATAAATGTACACATCAATTGTATGTTTTTGTTATTATAAACGAAGTACTCATATTAGCGTATATAGTGTTATGATTTTTCCCAGCACCTTTTGGTTTTCTTATGAATTCTTTATTATCAGATATGTAGTATACGCGACCTTGGCTACTCTCTTTTTAATTTAGTATTAATTATATGTATTTTCGGTTGCAAACTAAATTGTTAAGTTAACATTTATCTATCCATCTATCTCCTTTACCGAACATTTACCTGTATTAGCTGTTATACTATTCCAGCCAAAAGTAGATAATGGGATTACTTAATGTTGATTTGATTTGATTTCATTGACCCCTAATGCACAGACAGGACTTACATACACTGCGGCCTTGGGGCCTATGGTATTACTCTACATTCGGTTGTTTCCCGATTATCTGAAAAGATCTTGACGCAAAGATCGTGCGTCAAATCTCTTTCCGGTGTGCTCCGTAGTGCGTCTATTTCACCAAATAAGGCATTTCTCCCGTGGCGTAATGCATAACATTCAAAGAGGCTATTTCCTCTTCTGCATTTCATAATATACACAGAGGTTCCTCTCCATAGACTCCCATTCTGTGTAGGTGTTTCCTTAGGTTGCCGTGTCCGATAAGTATACACGTCATTATCCTAATTTGCGTTCTGCCAAGCGACAGTATGTCCTGCTACATGGTGCCAGGGTTTCTGGTCTTGTTCAATCAACCACCCAGTTACCGCAGCACACCCAGCAGTATTTGTAGTCCCGAGAGCTGGCTCAGGTCCAATGAAGGTCATTTCGGATCCCATTCTTGCTAGCATTGTCATTGCCTGCAATCCCCGCATGCCCCGCCACCCACATCAGCTTAACTGTATTAAGTTTCGGCAGGTTTTGAAAGGTTTGTAAGCAGTCTCATATTACCTTGGAAGATATCCGGTGTGATGATATTGCCTTTAAGGCAGCTTGACTGTCCGTGAGCATGTAGAGCGGTTTGCTTTGTGGTCTCTATTGCAAACACTCTCAGCATAGATTTGCATTGCACAGATTTCAGTTTGAAGCACGCCGGCGTGCTTTCCCAGAGGCATGCACAGTCTTCGCTCTCGGCTCCTCTCGCATACCCCTATCCCCGAACCTGTGGTCGTTTTCGTTCCCCCTGTGTGCCAGATTCTTGTCTGCTACAATAATCAGCCTTTCTCTCCATCCCTACCAGTCTGTCATGATTTCGAAGGGTGTTGTTCAGGAATCATCGAGTCGCGGCTCATATCCAACAGGGCATTTTCAATAACCCTTGTTAATTTGACATGTCCTGAGTTTTTCCAGCCCTTCCAATTACCATTGCATATTTGCCCATTTTTCCCTGTGATATAAAAATCAAATGGGGGTAGCTTAAGCATGGTCTCGATGGCTGCAGTCGGTGTGCTTGTTATTGCACCCGTAATGCAGAGGCATGCCAGTCTCTGAACTCCTAGGAATTTGGCTGTTGTTTGCCTCTAATTTATCCTTGGCCACCAAATTAAGCAGTCATAGGTAAGCATGGGCCTCACCACAGCAGTATAGAACCAGTGTGTCATGATAAACACACTGTTCGGATTACTCCTCCCTCACAAAGTGTGCGTTATTTAAGTATCCGTGGTTTAGGTGAGTTTGGGTCTAGGGTTATGCCCAGATATTACTTTCTTGTTTCACCTGTATTATTTCATTATAGAGAATAAAGGGATTAGATTTATCTTCCTTGTAAAGGGAATTATTGCCATTTTGATAGGATTTACCCTAAGGTTTTCCTTTGTGCACTACCCTTGCTCTGATTTCAGAGCCCTTTGCGTAAGTACTGATTTTATGCTAACATTCTTCCCTAGTGTGAGTATTACCACATCATCTGCATACCCCTGAGTGTAGAATCATCCTTCATTGTTTAGTAAGACTAGCAGCTCGTCGATAACCATGATCCACGGGAGCGGAGATAGATAAGCTATAATATAAAAAGTGGCACAATTTAGCTTTTCAAGAATGATGAAATGAAATTTCAAACATCAAAAAATATAAAGTCAAACTCTCAAGTGCAAAGCGCAGCGGATTAAACACCAAATAATCACAAATCATAACTACATCATATGTAACCTATTTAATCTTAAGTGGGCTACATAACAAATTATCATTCATTTTGCATTAAATTTAATGGTTATAAGGTTTTGATTGAGAATTGACAAATTCATTTAAAATTGACTACAAATATCACAGGGCATTACCAACCACCACGAAAATTACCAAATTTTTAAATTATTATATATGTCAGAAAAGGGGCATAAAGGAAGCAAATTAGAAAAACGTAACAAAGAGAACTCCTGCCATAAGACACTTATCGCACTCGGACCTGGTGCTTGTCCCATAAGATCTGGTGCTCGTGCCACAAGACCTCTCTTATGACACTTGTTCTAATATACTATTAAAACCACATGAACAGTTGTGTCACATTCTGACTTTAAAATTTGACATATTGCAATAGATAAGACAACCGGCCTTCATTGTACTTAGGGGGAGTGCACTAATATACCTTTTGTGTAAACCAGGGGTTACTCGACCAACAGAGGGCTCTAAGTGCAAAACTTTATCTAATAGAGGGCTCTGAGTGTACAAATCTATAGGTCTGCATAGAGTATTTTAAATTTATATTACAATCCCTTTAGTTGTTAGTAGTTCTTTTGGTTTTTACTTTTTGTTTAAGCATTATCGTTATTTTTATTGTTATTGTGTATTTCGTCTGTAAAGATTGATGTGTCCCGAATTAATAAAATTTTGTTAACGCACGTCGATTCATCGTCACCTGGACCCGACTGTACGTTTTAGTGTAATTATATTCCTAATGGCTATGTTTTTGTTGTTACAGCGAATTGTTTTCCTTCAGAGTCTTTAGCTTGTAAGTTGCTATTGTAGAAGTCACTACGTGAATAAAATTATTGTTAAAGCTGGTTGGTGCGTTATCGTGTTTGAAAAATAAGTAGATCTAATAATTTTGTTTAGCAGGGGTAACCCGGACAGTGTGTTTACAGTATTCCATCTGCTAAGCAAAAATGTTAATTCCTATTGTAAATATAACTTTCAGGAATACGTTAATCGAAACCGTCAATGCATATTTTTGCGCAACTTGTGCGCTCACTTTCTGAACAGAATCATAGTTGGAAATAGAACATGTGCTATTTAAAAATCTGCACGGCAGAATCATACACTTTTTGACACATTTTGTGAATGACATTAAGTGATAAAAGCTTGTATAGAAGAATGAATAGAATTTTGGTTGGCATTACGCATCCTGTCAAGTTTTAAATATATGAGATTTGGCGCGGTAACCTGTTCAATTGGGTTTGCAGACCAACAGAGGCATAGGCACACAATTTTAACGTTAAGTGCCCCACCTATCCTTAGTATATTATCTCTGATTGTACTCCTCAAAGCTGTCTCCTAAACTTGATAAAACAATATCCTCACGAGTGTATTACACAAGAACACATGTATGTTTGTATGTGTACATACAAACTATATACATACAAACATAATACTACTCTAACGTGTTACAATTCAGTAATTTTTGTTTACAAATTAATCACGTCACGTGGAATAAACTTAATACTTGTTTTGTAGGGGCCCAGACTAAACAGTATATCCATATTTATCAGCCGTTTATAACGAATCGCAGTATCAAGTTACGTTCCTATGTTGCTTTTACAAATAATAAAGAACCCCGGTGGAAATTATTCGTACATGTCGGAAGGTATGCAGTTTCCAGCATTGTTAATATGTGTATATTTTTCCGTTGGCTGATTTATAAATTATTTATCCGCTTGTCGTCGTAAAAATAAACACGACTTCGGTGGCTGTACTGCGCGAAGTGAATTTAAATCTCAACAAACACGTTCTTTCAAAATACTCGTGAAAGCCATATATAAATATTAAATTCTCACATTAAAACTGGGGCGTGGTTATGTTTATTGATTTAAATTACTAGGTAGGTTAAATTTAGTCTACTTTGTAAGTTAAATAACGAAATAACTAACCTTATTTTAAAAAAAATCAAACTTGCTTCAAGTTTTATAAACTTTCATCTAAATAACATAGGTACATACTTTTTATAATACGTTGTTAACCGAAGTAGGCTAAATAATTGTCCTTAACGTTTTGGCACATAGCTTGTCTTTGTTTTTGTAATACTTTCCTTCAGCAAATCCCGTTTATTATCAGTTGTTTTTATATTATTACTTCTGGGAATGTAGTGAGGAAAAGACCTGTTCTCGTAAAAGGTTGTTTCCACTTCAACATGCTTTCCGCTTAGATAAATAAATAAGGAATGTAAGCGAAATAGTAACAATCAAGCGAGATTTCTTCTCCCATAGTTGTGTAGTCTCCGTGAACGAGCGCCGGTATACTTCTTGTAATCATCGGTCCACGGTTCAAAGATTCACCGCTGCTCTAAAAACGTCGCCTCTGTCGCCGCGAGCCGATGCTCAAGAACACATGTAACCGCCTTCTTCGGGCGCTTTTTGCCGTCCGTCTGCGTTCACTCGATGTTCAATTAGCACAGAATAAGCTGCGTACATGGTCGACGAGATGAATTCCCACTCGAAGGAGATACCAGAATGCCGCAGCTTATTCATAATTCTCGTATTTCCGCTTATTGATTCACCACTGTTCTAAATTATATAGATATGTATATTTATGCCAAATGTATGGTAAAAATACTTGCTAATAATAACTAGAAATTATTAGGTTTGTTATTTTTATTACGCGTTTTCACATATGACTTAGTTAGTTTTATCAACTCTTAGCAAGATGAGCTCAGCTAACGGACTATTAGTGACGATGCAACTTGTCGTGGTTAGAAAATAAACTAACATTAGATTTTTATGCGTTATTGATGTCCAATCATGATTTGATGACAAGTATTTAATCGCACAATCAGCGTAAGCCACGCGAATGATTACCATTTTCAGTATCCCACTTTCATACAATGTTAGTGTTATAAACTCCCCCGCATCTTTTGTTATTTTTGTTAATTATTTATTATTATCAGGTTTGTCTGCAGCATACGTAACCTTGGCTGCTTTCTTTTTTATTTAGGATTATTTAATGCGTATTAATGATTGCATATGAAGTTGTTAAATGCCCATATCTTTCTATCAGCCGGTAATGTAGGAATCTACACTTTTAAGGGAATAAATAATATTCGAGTCGGTGGCACATACGGGACTAATTTATGTTACTAGATATAATAATAATATTCGATTTTTAAATGCAATGCAAAACCACAACACATTCTTTCACATAATACTATACAATATAAATAGGGGTTTGGAAGGTTTTTAGAAGTTAACATCACGGACTTATAAATCAGGTGAGCAAAGAAGCACCAGGACAGTTTCCTTAGGCGATATTTGCATCGAAGTAGAAGAGAAGGCAGTCAGCAGTTATTGTATTGTGAGAGGCGCAGACATGGATTTGTATTTCCAATTATACAAGGCTGTATTATAAGGTAGAAATAAAGTAGAAAATAACGTCAAGTAGGAAATGGTAAACGCTTGAATAATTGTTATAAATAAAATGGTAAATCGTCTAAGGAGAAGAAAGAAAACTGGTTATTCGAAGTTAGAAAGAGAGAGGTGATTGAAGGCCGTACAAGAGGAGGGTGGAACACATTACATTTAAAAATCACGAGGATAGCTATAGTAATTATAATTCAAATGTTTTCAAAATTCGTTATGTCTTTCACATAGTAACTTTAAAAAAAATTCTAGCTATCACTAGGTTCGAATTTAATTTTCATATATATATAATATGTCAAAATTAAACCTATTGAATTTCTTATATTATTTTTCACAAATTGCCTGAATATGTCAATATGATATCACATATCGAAGTGTACTCACGTTAATACATAAATTTAATTCGCAAGAGCAATTGTGTTACATTTTGACGTTGGTCTGAATCAAAACCTGCCACATTGCAGTAGGTACATCGTCTGATGTCTAGTGGCATGGATAACTCTCACATCGCAACCAGGAGATCTGTAACTCTATCTTAGCAAAGCCTTTACGATCTCGATGCTTGGATATTACATAGTAGCAAGGGTGAAACAACAGCATGAATACTATGAACATTTTTATTTATTCTCATTTCACTTATTAAAATCTCTTTAAAAATCTTTTTCCAACATGGAAACTGAACCAACTGGAAAAGACGACCTAGGTGTCGCTTTTTTTTACCTTGAGGGGCGTTGGATCTTATGGATCAACAATCGTCTGAACATAGGGATTTTTGCTTCTCTGGCTACATGCCCAAGCAACTCTAAGACTCTCTTGGAGAAACTCCATGAAAGTTGGAATTTGCAAATCACGATAAATTTGCTTATTTCGGACGGACCTAGAGGCCTCTTCAATCAGGCGCAGGGTTCTATTCTGAGACATGTAGATGGTGGGTTAGCATGGACCCACCGTAGACTCGAACCGACTTGAGGATTTACTTGTAGACCAGCAATTTCTTTCTTCCGCGTACCGCCCTAAGATCGTCAACATAACTTTTGCAAAATTGTTTCGACATATTTGACGTCAGAGCTCCAGGGCACCCTGGTAGGTCTGGTGTGAGCCCGAGTCTACAATTAAATTACAATATTTATATTTATTACTATTTAACTAGACTGAACAACATTCAACAAATCAGTAAACAAATGCTGGTACTTTGAGCATGTTTCCAAACTATAAACTACAAGTTTTTGTAGTATACTATTCCTCGTTTTTATGTTCAAGTGTGTTTTTATCAAGTGTTGTTTTATCATTAAATGAGATCTCTAAAGAATGAATTCTCACTAAAGCCTCCATAATCTGACTTATTTAAAACATGTATTATCACTCTTTCGGTGATCACCCAGTCGCTCGTCTGAGCTGAAATGTTGTCAAAAGCATTTATATTTTTTTGAAAATACCGTCTGGAAAATTGACGGTGGTTGGATTGCAAACAAATAGGAACCAGTACAGAATCTTGGTTGCACAGGCATTACCACAGCTACACGATTACTTTTCCATTTATATGGATTTGGATATTCTATTAGAAAGCGTTGTTTAACAATGTTAAACAATTATAAAATATAGGATATTACCCTAAGAAATTAGAGGAGAAATCTTGTCTCCATATCGTATCATTCCGTCTTTTTCAGTTATGGAATGTGACTTATTTGTAACTATAGTTTTAATTAAAATGTAAAAAACATGAAATATTGTTATTAAATTTTGATTAACGTATACTTAAAATTTATTTTTAATTGCATTGATATATTTTTATATAGGTGCATATTATTATGTATATGTATATATGATTTATGATTATTCTTCTTAACTTCAGTTCAAAATCAGATTTGTATTTTAGAAAAATGATAGTCACAGCGAGATGATTAAAAGTTGATGAAAAGTTCCCCGAAAAAAATTCCTATTATATTCCAAATAATAAGATTCCTAAATAATCCACTCGAGCTTGTCAACTATGAATTATGCATAGAAACCGAGTAGAAAAACTGAATGTTTGGACCAGACCAAGTTTGGTCTATTGTGCCTTCGTCAGGGCAGGTAACAAAAAGAAAAAAAAGTCATCGTCTGACGTACCCCGGATGAAGTTATATTTACGCCGACAATTAGACGTGTCGTAAATATTTCTGGGAGTTATCGGATGGACGAGGTTCGTCAGTACACGTTAACCTAAGATAAAATCAATTATAAAAGCTGAGCTTAATTGCGAAGTGGACGGAGGAAAAACATCGCGGCTGTCGGCAGATTTATTGCTTAAATATGTTTATGTCGTCAGGTGAAATTTAATGATAATGACCGAGGGAAAACAGCTTCTTAATGTTTGTACGTCTGTTTAAGTTTACTATATTATTATTTTAAGTGTTACATTACCGCACTGAAACAAAAATAACGTGTTAAAAACTTATTACTCCTGTCGTACGGACAAATACATATTCCAAATAACATTAAGAACATAAAAAGAGTCATGATATGTAAATTCGGTGTTTATGATATTTTCGTAAACGTTATTTTATTGAGTTTTTACTTTAACATATGTCATACCTAACGCAAAATACTTACACACATTTATATATACTTAATTTTTTCCTTCTGTAAGTGCATATCTCAGTAAAAAAAAAATTTTAGAACAAACCAAAAATTGTTGACTTTGTGTCCCAGAAGGACGTACCTACCATAAGGGTGATTTTAAAAATCAGATGTCATCCACCTGTAAGAAGAAGCCATCCCTACCAAAAATTTAAATGGCCACATGAGTCCAGTGGTATATTCTCTTGAGGGCAATGTGCCCTCAATTAATTCACGTCTTAAACTTAAGTATCACACTTTTAGTGCCTCTGATTTTACCAGTAGTTCAATACACTAGGCCCGCAGGATGCAAAGTAAATGGAAAATGTTGTCAAATAAGAGAAAATAAAGAAAAGCACTCTTAACAATAAATTTAAAGTTGCATTTAAAATAACAAAAGAGCTTAAAACTACAATAATTATACCCGTGCATGGAGGAGCACAGTTAAGGACTGTAAACCAGTTCGAACATTTCCTAAAATTTCAGGTGTTAGTGCTAGACGGAATGAAACATTTTGCTAAATGTGTTGATACATTCTGTTGGAACATCAGTAGATTTTGTATAAAAAATTTTGTCATTGTCTATCATGTCGGTAATTACTAGATCTATATAGTTCTCTACAAGTTTGCGATTCCTGACACCGGTTAAAGTTTCTTCCAGAAACAATGGCCCGACACACAAACATTTGTTTTCAACACATATTGAGTATTGGATAAAAACGCGCATTATAATCGGAGAAGGAGCGGGTCATTTAAATAACATACGCATTCATTACTGAAACAAGTGTTATAAAGAAGGCTTCGATTGTGCATCAGATGCTGTGGCATTTCTTCGCCAAACTGTGTTCTTCTATCTGGATCATCTCAGTTAAGTTCCTGACTAACTGCATTTTTTACCCTTGAAATATACGCTTTTTGCGTATACTATCAATAGTAAGCTTGCTAATTCCCGTTACCGATTTCAAATTCAGCATTTGCAACCACCTTCCCAAGAACTCCAATCTGATTAGCTTCAGTTGCAACACTTGCTGCCTTATGAGCTTTAACACGTAGCTATGGGCTAAACTTTTTGGACTGGTTCTCATTAAAACTGCGGCCGCTTTTCTAGCACAATCACCGTGTTTGGCATAGAGCATTATGCCCAATCCTTTCAGCGGTGACATACATTTTCGTAAAATTTCACAATACTGACCAGCACCCAAACTGCGGACTGTGTGATGGGGCAATAGAGACTGCATGCCACATCCTTAGGCCTTAGACCAGAGAAGAAACGCAATCTTTTGGAAATCAAAAGTGAACTCAGAAGACAATATAGACCAACCGGCCAAAGACCTGTACAGGTTGGTACAGTGCACAAGGATTTGGGAATGGATGGTATAGAGCATTTCAAGAGTGGTAGATAAAGACAAAAAGGCATATCAGACCTCTTCTATAAATAAAAAGTAAGAAGAACATAACAAACAAACAACAAAAACGTGATTTCCAATATGTACTTTTTTCCGAATTTAGTTGAATTAAATTTTAGGAAAATTTCATTGTAAGTGTTTTTTGAATTTGTATTAATTTGCAGACCAAGTGCTGGAACTTATCGGTAAAGTCAATGTCTTGAAATATATAATGTAATTTTTAAATACTTTAACTTAAAACGTGAATTAATTGTACAAAAGAAATCACATCAATGTGTCACTTGGTCCATGTCGCGATTTAACCTTTTTGTAGGGCTTTCTTCTCCGAACAGGTGGATGCCATCTGATTTTTAAAATAACCCTTATTATACGTCCCCGGGAAACAAAATCCATCTCCTTTTTCAAGATTTAAAATAAACAGTTATTTATTGAGATGTTCCACCTGGACACTTTTCTGTGGGACACCTGTATAATCTATAACACCATAATTAATGTTGAAGTCACTCTCATTTGTTTTATAAATCATAATTTACATCCGAATATTGGAGTCAAACTTAACGTTAGACAAGTGTACACTTCATATACTTTTTTTTTTAATGTGGATCTTATATTTATTTACTCTTTTTAATAGCTTCCTATATAACCAGATCTTTTGGTGAAATTTTAGCACATTTCTGAACGTCCTAGCGTTTTTAAAATCTGCATACTAGCCTGTCATCGAAGACAACACAATACTCGCGCACTTTTGAGCGGATATGAATAATGGATTATTATTAAAATTAGTTATTCGTTAAAAATATTTGAATGAGTTCAAATTTCTGACACATATGGCGGCACTAGTACAACGACCACAAAATGGTAATTCCTCATTTATAGCGATGGCAGATGGCGCGGAGGTTGTATTGTTTACATTGGGCAAAAACATTTTTCAGCGGTATCATCATTTTTTTTTTAGTATTTTTGAGCAGTATTGTCGCTCAAAAACTAGCCGAAATTATAAGTTATTATACAGGTATCCCACGAGGAACTGCAGTGGAAACCATTCACCGGAGAAATCTGAAATTTTTGTAGTAGGGGAGACCGGGGTTGGTTGACACATTTTTTGCTTGTGAATTATTTTCAGATTTATTCTAAATTGGATGTAA
>JARFOC010000124.1:625860-644771 GCA_031763485.1 Osmoderma eremita
TACAATCGACTTGCAGCAGCAGAATTCTGGCGTACTTCACCATAAATTAATAACATGTCAACGTATTCACTGTTGGTGCGATGGACTATTTTTAATTTCCTTATTAGGATTTATTCAGAAAAATTTATGTCAAACCAGTAATGCAGTACCACTAATAACCTGTCGTTTACATTTACTTTGCAGAAGTTGTTGATCCATCGTTTTAGCTTTAAAAACCATTTTATGGTGGTTAATCACCTCTTAAAAATAAAAATAAACTACAAATTTTTTTAACATTAATATCTCTCTTATTATGCAACATTGTTAAGATATTTTTACGTTAATGGCCTTATTTTAAGATGCTTAATCACCCCTTGAAAATAAAATCACAAGACCGTAAACACCCTATATAATCGAAAACCTTATTTAACCATTCGGTGTTAGGTATGTGTAAATTAGGATGTCTCGTTGACAAACCTCATCCATTCTTTTTTGTCTCTTGCCAGTCTTCTAACGTTTGATGGTTGTGTTACGCCACGCTCTTCTAGTATCTTCCTCACATTTTTGTTCCATCTTTTAATTGGCCCACCCCTCATTCCCTTTGCTGGTACCCTTGCCTCCCATATTCTTTTGACCGGTCTGTCAGTGCTCTTTCTGACCAGGTGTTCGTACCATCTTAGCTGGTGATTCTCGATCCTCCTAGTCACTAATTCTACTTTTAGTTGTTCTCTTATGCCTGTATTCCTCTGATTGTCTCTCTTAGTTATTCCTAGGACTCCTCTCAAGTACTTCAGTTCAATACTCTGGATTCGTGATTTCATTTGTCTAGTAAGTACCCAAATTTCATTCCCATATGTTAAGAGTGGGAGGAACACTTTTTTGTATACAATTAACTTAGTTGTCGTCGATATTTCTTTTTTCCATATAAATGCATTTCTCATTGCGTGGTATAATTTTGATATATTCTCTATTCTAGTGGATATTTCTGTTTCATGTGTTCCGATGTTATTAATGTGCACTCCCCAGTATTTGAAGACATCTACTTGCTCAATCTCCCTGTTGTCTATTTTTATGTTTATAGCCATGTCCGTTTCTCCTAGTGCCACTTTACTCTTATCTACATTTATTTTTAAGCTTCTAGACGTTAATGCTTCATTGCATATATCCAGATTGGTTTGAAATTCTATTTCATTTCTTGCAAACATTACTAAGTAGTCTGCAAATACTCATTCGCTCAGGTACAGAAGCAAGAAGAAAAATAAAACCCATTTATACAGGCCATAGAAACCTAGTGGCGGCTCTAAGTTTCTATGTTCTGTATAAATCGGTTTTGTTCTTCTTCTTGTTTCTTCAATTAGGTCATCCATTAAAATATTGAAGAGTGTTGGACTTAATACTCCTCCTCGTTTACTCCCACGGTTACACTGAATTGTTGTGATTCCATATTGTGCCTTCTAACTACATTTCTACTATTCCTATGAATGCTCTCTATTGCTCGCTGTAGCTTGGTCGTTACTGCCCTTTCCCTTAGACTGTCTGTTATTTCTCTTGTCACCTTGTCTACCGCTTTTTCTAGGTGTAAGAAATTGACGAGGTATTCTTTTCCATATTCTTGGGTACGTTCTTGTATCTGTTTCAATGTGAAAATATGATCTTGTGCGCTTCTACCCTTTCTAAAGCCACTCTGTGCATGTTCCATGTTTGGTTCAACTTCATTTCTCAAGTTTTGTGCAAGTATTCTCTCGTATACTTTGTAAGCTGTACTTAGTAGGGCGATTCCTCGGTAATTAATACAGTCGTGTTTATTTCCACTCTTAAAGATGGGAATAATAATTCCCACCTCTTCTCTTGCTATCCTTCCTTCATTCCAGTACCTATTACAAATCAGGGTTAGGAAGTCTATACCATGCCCATCCAAATTCTTCAATACCTCTCCAGTAATCTAGTCATATTCTGCTGATTTTCCTATCTTTAATTTTCTAATGGCTTGGGTGACTTCTTCTTCTTCTGTCATGTCCTTGAAGTGCCTCACTACTCTCTGCCCACATAATGCAGTTCTTACTTTTATCACCGCCCAATGGGTTCTCAAAATACTCTTTCCATCTTCAAACACCAAATGTAAAATGACAAACAATTATACATACGACCGGAAGGTTAGAAGCGAAGTAACATTAAGGCACTTTTCTTTTTAATTTACTCGACTCCACACTATGTAATATAAAAATATACACATCACTTTACGTATCTAATCGACGTAAAAGATGCAGCATCAATCTCTAATATCAATGACCGCTTATGGATAAGTTAATTTAAAAATATAATATCTTAATATACTGCTAGGTAGAATTACTGCTATAACGTTTTCATGACGAAGTCGTCATTCCAATAGCATAGGTTCTAATGATTCGACTTCAGCCGCATGAGTCGTGTTAAAAAGAAACGCCCGCTGTGTTATAATGTACCTAAATATTTTTAAAATTAAGCGGACGCATAGTCATGAAGCTCGAGGTAGTTAATGAAACGGCTGAAATCGTTTTAACAGCGGTTAAATTATCCTAATGAAAATAGCAGGAGTAAATTAACGTGGTTCACTAGGAATTTCTATTTTTTGTACTATAAATAACACCGTTTATGGAGGCTTCTTAAGGTAAATAACCGTGATGTGCCTTTGCGTGGAATAAAACGCCGTCCTCATCATAGCATAATTTTTAAATTTGCCGCTATCATATGTCAAAATATTATTATTAGGCATGCTGAATCGATCCCCCATAAGAGTTTTTACGATAATTTAATAATCAAAAATCCCATACGTTGCGAATTATCTGCTGGTCACTGTACATGATCACCTCCGAACTACGGTTTAACGCAAGCTAGCTCAAGCTAGTTTAATTGAAAAAAAAACAATAATGAGAATCTATATAGGAATTTATGATTTAAATGTCAAAAGTTTAAAGCACGCTAGTTAATAATTTGGCAATATAATTATATTTGTGCGGATACAGAGTGTGATATATAAAAGTAATATAAAATATCACATACATATCACAATAAAGGTTTAAAAGAATTTATGCTAGAAGAAGCCATAGTAACCTATCTTGCCAAAATGATCTCTATTTTACTAATACATAATTTATTGAGCATAATCTCCATTTTCCTCTCAAAAAAAGAAATGCATTCTAAACATTCTTTATTTACATTTCTAAACTTATACACTATTTTATATGGCCAGCAATCAAAATGAAGTAAAAACAACAACTCAAAATTGTTTATTTTATCTTGAACATGTGTCTCAAAGTTTTTGTCGCTAAAAATATTCCGCCTAATCTAAGAACCAATACAAATAAATAAAAGAAACATTCTTCACAATCTATAAAAGGTAGATCGTTGATCAATTCTTTGGCATCATGTATGTATGTACCTATGCAGGACCGGACTTAAAATTCAAATATAGCAATAAATTTAAAAGTTAAAGATTCAAAGTTTACTTTTTGTCCAAATTAATTAAGTAGTAGGACCTGATTCGTTTAAACATATTTATATTATTATTTCTACTATTAGTGTAGTTGAAGTACTTCATATAAATAAGTAAATAAAAAGAAACAAGGAGAATCGTTGTATCCTATCTATTATTTTTAAAATGTCTTTGTTTATCAAGATAATAAAGTGCAAGTGTTCATGTAAATTATACTTCAGAAGAGAAAAAGTGGTCTTTGTCAGATCATCCTCTGAAGTAAAAAGCAATACGCCAGGTATATGTATAATATGTATGTATGCATTTATTTCGCCAACGGTGTACGATGGACCAAGCTATCTCGGAGATCCCGAGCTAACTCGCCCCACTACAACGTATCGTATTGTATCGGGAAAGGCTCGAGCTGCGTATCTTGCCAGTTAAACCCCACTCCAGCATTATCGTGTTAGGTTATCTAACTCATTGTCAGCTAACAGTTAAGTAACTCTTTTTTTTCTTCCATTGTAACTTATTACACTCCTAAAAACAATTAACGCATATTCCACATAATTGATAATAAGCTCGTGTCAACTTTTTTAAACAAGAGAGTGAATACACAGTTGAGTTATTAACGTTTTTTAAAGTGGTCGTTGCTGGAGGGTATAAAAACGCGCTTCAACACACTCTTGGGTCAGTATCTAAAAGTTAGTTGGTAGTGGGGATTTTGAGTGGCGTCTGAAATGAAAACACACCACAGTCTGTCAGAAATAGGGGCTTGGAGGGCCATAGATCAATACGAAAGGTGGAAGAATACGACATATCTAGTGTTGCTGAAAAAGTGGCCAAATCGTAAGTTCTGGACTTTGAAATCGGTGTTTGGAAACTGGAAATGTTGGACGATGACAAAGACAAGATCGGACAACATCAATAATACCTAGAGACAATCAATACCTGTCGCAACTAGAAACGCAGAAATCCGACCCTCAATGCAACCCAGCTTTGAAATGAGTTTACTGCTCCCACTGGACCTTCCCAGTGGCAGCAAACTCATTCAACTCAAGGATACTGTCCTTAGTATCAACGCGAACATTAAGAAATCGTTTGCATAACTCCAGCTTATAGGAATAAAATCTGTTGCATTGTATTTTTCATATGCCGTCATCCATGAATTATAAATTGCTGTCAGGGAGGAATGACATGATTCCCCGAGAATTTTTCGAGAGCTTAACCCAGTCCATGCCATCAAGATGCCAGGCGTGTCTAGCTGTCTGTGGATATCATAGATGTTAGTAATCTCTCTTTTTGTAAAATTTATTGCAATGAAACTGCTGTAAAATTGAATATTTCGGTATATTTTCCACATTAAAAATGCAAGATTTTATTCTCTATCGAGAAGATCACTTGTCCAAACAAGTTTAAAACACAATTACGTGTGTAGTAGGTGCTCACAAATATGAGACCTATTGTATTACTCTGCATTCGATTGTTTCGAGTGTTCAAACACATGCATTTCCCACAAGGTATAGTAGTCTGTGCGTCGAATCCCGTTGTGAGGGGTAGTTTCCGCCTCTTCATTACATAGCCTTCACTGAGGTTCCTCCTTATAGATTCCCATTCTATGTAGGGGTTCCCTGAGGTTGCCAGATCCAGTAAGCAGGCCCGTCATCACCCTAACCTGCGTTCTGCTAGAAGACAGTAGTAGTCGGCTAGTCGGCTGCCAAATGTTTGATGGGTTTCTCATCATTTCCTTGCTGTGTTTCTGTCCCGCTACATGTTGCCAATGCTGCTGGTGCTACTCAGTCATCCACACAGCCACCGCACCACGCGCAGCAGGCTTTTTTGATCTCGAGAGCTGGCTTAGGTCGAATGAAGGTTGTTTTGGATCCCTTCCTTGTTAGCTGGTCCGCCAGTTCATTGCCCGCAATTCCCTGATGCTCCGGCATCAGCTTAACTACTCTCGGCAGGTATTGAAGGTCTTGCAGACAGTCCCATACCAACTTGTAAGTTAACCGCTACGATTCTACTGCTTTTAAAGCCGCCTGACTGTCCGTAAAACAGTTTGCTTTTTGGCATTCTCTAGCACAGATTTGTATTGTACACATTTCTGTTTGATTCACGAAGGCTGACCTTCCCAGGGGTGCGCAAGTTGACATAATTTAATAATACTTCATTACTGAAACCCAGTGGTTTAAATTTCATTGTAGTTACCGTTTATATTTAACTCACTTTTTGGAACAAGGGGAATAATAATATAATACTTTCGGGGTAGCACGTAATGAAGGCAATTAAAATTAATTGAAAGAAATCATGAAGTCCGAGCAATGAACACAGACAACAGCACCTTCTAAATTATAATAAAAAGGCCGTCACTCATCAAATGATTTATGGTCCACGACGTTATTAAAACAAGCAGGTGGCTTGATGAGTTCGTATTTAAATCGGTTCTTTCGACCGCGAACATTCTCCGGTCAAGAGAAGATGCTGGTCGACTGGTTACTTTAGTATAACTGCACGCGTATATCGTATACGTATCGAATAAAAGTTGAAATATAGCCTACTCACTAGAACTCGTTCCTAAATTATTCTAGAAGACCGTAGTTACTCGCATATGAACCAGAAAATTAAGTTGACCACGCTAATGCAGTTTTGTGCTGTATATACTTACCTCTCTACCTACAACCGCAAAGGTTCTTCTTCCTCGCGCCGCTATGATGTAGCGCATCATGATTGAGACGTATTTAATAATTACTTAATCACAACGAATGGGAAGGCAAATGAATAAAGGTAGAAACCAAGAAGCGCGTACTCAAAGAGAAATAAGTGATTTTCTGAAATGTAAATACTTCAGATAAAGCAAGTAAAGTAACCATGGTCGATCGATTATTATTGTAGTAGTTGTTTTATGAGGTTGTTGACATTTGGTGCATACAGATACGCTGCCGTTCGTAAACAAATAATTGGAAAAATAGCCTCTCAGGCTTTATTATAGCGCAGTCGGGAGAAGTTACTGAATAACACTGGCGATGCCGATATGTTAGAAATTGTAAAAGCGTAAACAAATTAAGTAAGTGATCTATTTTTTACAACCATGACAGTAATAAATTTATTTAAACTGAACAATTGAATATTACTATAATAGATACATCTGTACCGCACATTCAGATATTTTAGACCACCCAAACGATACCGAACTAATATGCAATACAAACCATAGATAAGTGAGTTTCTTTTAGTCACGTATTTGTACTTATCTTGCAATAATTAATGTTTGTATGATTGTTTTCCAAGATGATATGAATGAATATGTACTTGTATGGGAAAATTAATTAATTAGATATAAAAATAAAGGATTAGTTATATGAATTCCAGCAAATTATTTATTGTTATTATATTATTATTATTATTATTATTATTATTGACACTTATCATGAAGAATTAAAGAAATCATATTCATAATATTGAATGAATACAGTTAATGTGATCTCTTTGGGCCAGATACATTTTGATAACATTAACCGCTTGATAACAGTAAGGGAATTTTAGAAGAAAGTCAAAATTTTAAAGAGGATCTTAATTTACAGTGTTTTATTGCATAAGCATGTATTACGTGTTATGTGTAATACACATAGCTATGTATATTATACATTATTTGCACCTTACATTACTTTACATTCACAGGAGATAATATGTAGTCTAAAGTTGATTGCTTGTTACAAGTAAGAAATCTGTTGATAAAATGTTCATAGTTCGTAAATGTTTGAAAATCCTCTTCGTTGCTTTTATAAATTACGCATTTCCGTAAAATGCATTACGGATTTCCTTGTTAGTTGGGCATTTGATTTCTTCTTCGTCATTATAATCTTCATCCGAATATTGAATCAATTTTTCCATTGTCCTGCCGTTATTTGCCTTCATGATTATTGCACAAATTTTTTCTTCAGTGATGGGTTGCGATACTTCCAGTCCACTTTAGATATTTAGCCATTGTTCTTGAGTTAAGCCATTTGGTTGCAAATTTTCTTCAGCACGGCCACCTCCCTTACCCTACCCTCCGTCCAGAAAACAGTTTTTTATCGTTTCTACTCTAAATTTTCCCACGACTTATTTTACAAGTACAGAGCTTCCAGAACGTTGGTTTTTTTGCTTCATTCATTCATTCTCTTCATTTTCATCCAGACCGTCTAAATCTTAGAACGCATCTCGTGACGATAGTATACCTTGAATGTTCTTATCACACCTTGTTCACAAGGTCGAATAAGCGAAGCAGTGTTCGGTGGAAGAAAGACCAATTTGATGTTTTCCAGTGTTAAATTTACAGAATGAGCGGTACAATTGTCATCTAACAAGACAATGTTTCGTGTTAATTTTTCATCCCAATTGGCCAACGATTCACCGAAGATCGACGACATCATTCAAGAATTCTTATTGGCCTTGCCTTGCAGTAGTAGTCTTCATGCCTTTAAAATATCGTGGACTTTTACTTTTCCCTATGACTAACAATTTTTCCCTTTTTCCTGCCATATTTACGGTGCAAAGAACCTTTAATCTCTGTTTTGTAACTTTACAACCTTATGTGGAGTCGCTTTTGAACATAAAAGTGTATTCCGATAATGCTCTGAGGTAGACTTCGGTATCGTCGGCGTTGTATACTTGTGAGGGATCATATTTTTCAATAATCTTCGGCCATTCATTCTGAATCCAAGCATTTGCGGCATTCTAATCAGCATGTTTTTGGTCAGCGTAACATCACTTGAAACTTTTTTTTCTCTTTTGGGCCAACGATTCATCCAACCCTCTGACACTGCAAACCGGTCCTCTCCCATTTTTGAACCAAGGTTTCCGCTTTTTGTCTGAGAAGAGATCCATTTACACTCGCATCTTTGTTTCGAACTTCGGTAAACCAACCTTTCAGAGCAGCTTCAACTTAGTAGTTCTTTTCCCGTTTGACGTCTCTTCTTTTCAACGTTAGCATTGCTAGTTAGGGCGTGTTTGATTTCATCTCACGATTTCAAAATTTTGCACAACAGTGGTTGTGAGATTTTCAATTGCGCGGCGGTACTTCTTTGCCCCAGTTTTCGCAGTTTATCATACTTTTCGATAACTTCCGGCTTTTCTTTTAGAGAGAGATCGTTCTTTTTTTCGTTGACATCGCAAGAAGATCAAAAATAAACTAAACTTAAATTGAAATGCACAAAGAAAAGCTCATAAACGAACAAGACTATATGGACTCTTCACTGATGCAATAGACAGGCATATGTACGCTACGCAGTTTTCTGGGAAGTACCGAGAGTGTCACGTGATCTCCTTACCATAGAAGAGCGACACTGCACGGGCATTTAGTTTACTACAATATTGAGTGCGATTATGATGCAAGAGATTGTTGAAGTGTAATCTCTTAATTCTCTAATATATGGTAATTCTTTTTAGTATTGATTTATTCGTACACATACGTATTAACACGTTCGCTACAGGCCGGTGTCCAACCTACTGGACGGAGAGAATTTTCGTGCTGAACCGCGTTTAATGTATAAAGTCTAGTGGTGTATCTGTGGGTTGTGAGGAAAGTATTTTACAAAATTAATCAAAATTGCGATATTTTGAGATATTTACGGTTTGTAAATCAGAGCGATGTTGACACAAACTATCGCTTGCATAAAATATGAGCCATTTTAGGAAGAAATTATGTAAAACATTCAGCACTTCGTTTCCCCAATGAAACAACTTTCTATAGACGAATCTATGATTCACTGGAGAGGGCGCCTAAAGTTTAGGCAGTATACAAGGAAGAAAAGGCAGAAATACGGCATAAAGCTGTATGACCTGACGACATTTGATAGCTTTGTTTTGAATCTCCTTGTGTACACTGGAAAGGGCTCTATAATAGGCAATGATCAAGAGCATTCCCACACGTTTTACCTTGATAATTATTACACTAGTGTCCGTCTAGCGAAATATTTGTTGGAAGACGAAACTTGTGGGAACTTTGCGAAACGGAAATCCGAAACTATTATTTCAAGAAAAAGTTAAGAAAGGAGAAGCTATGTGGAAAAGAAAAGGTTCGATGTTGGTCACACACTGGAAGAACAAGAGATCGGAAGCTATGATATCGACAATGCATAAACATCGAAAGCAAAAGCAACAACTAAAAAAGGCAAACAAGTAACAATACCAGAATGTGTTCTCGCTTACAATAAGTACATGTCTGGGATAGATAGATCCGACCAGGTAATGGGATGGTGATTCCACCAAGGAAAATCATAAGATGGTATAGAAAAGTGTTTTCTCATCTGATAGATATTTTAATGTGGAACGCTTACTACATATATAATCAGGAGACAAATACAATCAAAATTGACCTCTTGAGGTTCAGAGAAGAAGTTATAAAGGATATGCTACAGGTCAATGAATGATGCTCTAGGCCAAGCAAAGAACAACAATCAGAATTTCACTATCTAAACCCAATTCCTCCCACACCAAAAGGTAAATCTGGGATGAAGAGGTGTCGTCAGTTTAGTAAAGGTGGGCTTTACAAGAAATCCACATACCATTCCCCAATACGTGCAGAAAACCCTGGTTTGTGCGTACATCCATGCTTCAGAATGTGGCACAGTGCACAGTAATTATGTTTTATAATATTTTGGTAATATTTTGGTTCAGCACAGTATGCATTTTTGTTTGTATTACACATTGCGTTGTATTTTGAACAAGAAAATAAAGAGTTTGAAAAATTTAGGTGTATCCAGTTGAAACTAAAAGTCCAATACCGATGTCTAGTAAACTGGACTAGCATTTTTTTTCAATTCACAAAAAAGCCGTATACAATAATCCAACGTATAAATAATACAATCTTGAATCCAAAAATCCAAAAAACTACGAATGGTGCACGGCAAAAAGTTACTCTTGAACGCGCGGTAGCGAACGTGTTAAACAAACTCCTGTCTATCTCTGCAAAAACGATTCCTGTGTTCGAAATTTCTTCAAAGTGATAATAATAAGCGACTTTTTTTATCACATTATCCGCTGGTTTTTGCATGGAAATTTATTAAAACGGTCGGTTCCCAGCCAAAATGATAACAATAACCGATTGATAATATTATCCATGATCACATTAAGCGGATTTCACTGTAAATAAAATTACAAAAGCCAAACATATCATACACACTTTACTTGCACATATTTATTTTCCTTGAAAAGCGACATTTGTAAAATCAATTTAACAATAGGTTACTGAACTATTTTTGCAATAAAAATCATTAAAATCAGAACGAACTCTTTTTTCCATTTCTCAGTAAAAACACATTTATAACATCATTTATTTTCTTGTATTTTTTGTTGAACACTGATCAAATTACTGAATAAACATCCAAGAGCTCTGTATTTGCAGCAGAAATCTCTCTAACATGTTGGCTTAAAGTTAAAATTGTTCAAAAGTTGCAGTATGTAATTAATACCTTATTTATCTGCACTTTGATTTTTACTATATTATTGTATCTAACATTATAAATGTGTAACTACAATTACTAACAATAGGCGCTGTTGCGTCCTCTTCGGTGGATATTTGTAACTACAACAGAAGTTCGAAGTTCTGTAATGTTAACTATACCTAAAACAACACCTATTATCGGTAGACCGTGAAGAATGTAAAGCAAAAATTACTAGTTTTGCACGAGTCCTCGTTCGACGCATTTCCTTGCATCATTAATTGGGACCGTGATTATCTAAATAATGATTATTAAAATCTTAGTGGCATTATTTTGCATTTGCTACTGTATTACGGACTCTTCAGTCAGTAACAATTATTTTATAAAAACTAGGGGAGAGTTGGGTATATAGTTACAATTTCACTGTAGGACAATGAAATTGATTGATTTTCTATATATTTGAACGCGTATATCAAAGATGGTAATTATAAACAACAAGCATTGATTGAAAAATGACTTTTCAATACACTAACCTCAAAGACGTTAATGCGAGAAGGCGACATAATTCCACATTTGATTTAATTTACTGTTACGACAGTTGAGTTGGATTGTTACATCAGATTAATGTACCCAGGCAACTTTTCGAAAAATAACAATACGACATACGGAATTGATAGATTTAATTTATGACATATGGAAATTAAATTTACGTGTATTAAAATCTTGGTTGGTTACCAAGGAAATTTTGAAAATAGTTTACTATATAAAAGAATTACCAGAACTTTAACCATATGTCAATTAGAGTTTATAAATACCTTAACTACCCTTGTTGTGTTTAAGTGTCCGCAATATTCCGAGATAATGGGCGGGGATAGCAGTCGGGTTTGCGCCTAGCTGCTAGATACATGCAGACGAGAGATACTTTTAAATTAGTTGCATATTGGCTATTAAGTGAAATGTATATGTTGCAAATTTATGTGTTCTTGTAATTTTAGTTGCCGTTTTCAGTTAATTTAGTATTGTTCTTTATTAACGGTTGCTTATTTGTATTTTTTCGAGATACTTATTATTTCTGTGGAATCCATATTTCGCTATGGACTAATTCTCACTGTACGAAAAAAAATTTTTAAATAAAATGTCAACATCTGTTGTTAGTCAGTCAATCAACCAAACTACACATTCGTGTCAAACAGAATTTGAAAAAAGCATATCATACTGTCTCGTATGAAATGCTTTTTCCAAATTCTGTTTGACACGAATGTATAGTTTGTTTGATTGACTGACTAACAATAAAATGATGACATTTTATAACAATTTTTTTTCGTACGGTGAGCATCATAATATTAAAAAATTTTAATGTTATGGTTACTTATATCGTCAACAACATAAGACAGGCAACACCGTCCGTAAAGTTTTAAATAAAAATAAATACTGTTCTTACAAATTAAAGAAAGTCAAACGAAATATTTCCGAACGACATATGCGCAAGATTGAGTTTTGTGAAACACCTTTTGAACGTTGTAACAATAATGAAAATTTTGTTAAAAATATATTATTTAGTGACGAATGCTCTACGCTCAATGTGGACACCATAATTCTACTATTATGCTGTATTGGCCTGAGGAAAATAATGATTTATGGGGCAGAAACTTTTATTTAGTTCTCTTTGGTTTCTTGAGGAGTTTTACTTCGTTCTTAAAAGTGTTTTCTAAGTCCCAAACTTCAACAAAAGGCTTTTAGCGAGCCGCAGTTTTGAGCTTCTCTTTTGTCTGACATATTCAAGTCGATAACAGTAGGGATATGGTAGAACCTATTTATTTATTTATTATCCAACAGCAGATTCTGCAAATTTTTAAAGATAATTTTAAATTTTACCGTAAAAATAAAACATAATGTGTACTGATAAAACAAAACAAACAATATGCTACATTACAAAATACGACTTAACCTACTACACCCAGTAGTAGGTGCACTATAAAACTATAAATTAAACGTGTTCTAGCACATAAAATGTGCGGCACATAAAATAAAGGCGTAATTCTACTATTTGGTCCGGGAATATATAAAACTAAAGTTTTAAGTAATTCGCTATCGTAAACATGTCCGAGTAGCAGCTTGTAAACACAGATCATTTGCGAGTAGGACCTCTTGGATTCAAGGGACTGATAATTAAATATGTGGCATAAAGTGCTATAACTGTAATTATGACTTCAATAACTTTTGTGTATACGATAATATAAGATCTTTAAAAACTTCTTTTGTACGCTCTGAATGAGATTTATATATTTCTTGTAAGAAGGACACCACACAACTACGCAATATTCTACTTTGAAACGAATGAAGCTGTTATAAAATGTAATAATTGCACCATTATCACGAAAATCGCGGGTGTTGCGAGCTAAAAAACCTAATGTTTTCATTGCGTTCGCGACAATATCATAGATATGTAAATTAAAAGTCAATTTATTATCAAATAGAATACCAAGATTCCGCACGCTATCATATCCCAGCAGTTTTACGTTGTCAATAAAGTAATCCAAAGTGTAAGGGACTAAATTACGAGAGAACCACATGACCTTACCTTACCCTCCTGATATTAAGTTTTAGGTGGTCTAATCTTCTCAAGCTATAAACAGCATCAAGATCTTTCTGCAAATATTTACAATCATCGATAGATGTTACAGATCGAAAAACTGTTCTGTTACATCAGGTCGGACACAACTGATTGATAATTTTAGAAATTGGAATTATCTACTATGTAGTGATGTGTATCTAGAACGACTTAAAGTAACTAAAGTGATCCACATGTAAAACCATCCTCACGTGCATATCTATACCATGAATGAATGGCCAGTTTGGCCACGAACAAATGCCACACACGTTAATAAAGTTTACGAAGTAAATAGGGTTTCAATAACATTTCTACGCAACTATACGCAAGTTAATATCTTAATAAAGACTACACAGCGGCAATAACTACATCAACCAATAACTAAGGTAATTTCCGATGAAACGCAACGGACGAATGGCATGTCTTTCTGCGTCTGATATGTAAACGTAATTGAGATATGAACGGGCGAATGAAGTTAGCTCGCACAATCCCTGAAGCTGTGGTTACATGGGCGGTCTGGGGTCCAAGTCGGTCCGAAACCCATAATTGCGGCAATTTCGTTTTCTCATACTTCATTTCACTCCAAGTGCTTGTTTTGTATAGAGTTCGACCGCCGCAACCCAATCTTTCCACATGTCGATGGGTAGTGGACGGTGTTCTTTTTATCCGTTTTCCTTTGTGCTCTTTCTTTCATCATCATCATCATTTTCTTCTCCCTCTTCTGGCAGTCTTGGTCCTGTGGATAGTTTTGCATGAGTCGATTTTTAACCGCGCGCGCTGTGCTAAACGAGTAATTAAAGGCGGCGTCCGTCATATACCTGCACATACGTATGTATGTATGTCCACAGATATATAATAGCCACGTGTAAATGGATACGTTACGCCTGTATTTGTATTGGTACGACAGGTTCTTCACCGTTTGAATAAATGATCTGTTCTGGAACAAAAATCATCGCAGATAGTTATTTAATGCCTAAACCGAATCCCACTTAACACAGGTAGTCTTTGACAGAACCGTAGGTGAATCACAACACATATAGACACACGTATGGATGTGTGTATGTGTTCGCGTGTGTGCGTTAAAAGGCAGGTAGTACATATTATAACCTAAACGGAATGTTACTAGGAAACGTTGTTATCCAACATTGAATGCGCCGTTAAAATAACTTACATGTACATAATAATATACTAGGAGTATTATACTTACGAAAAGTTTCTATGTTTTAATTAGAAATAAACATAACATTTTAATTCAAAGCAAAGAAAAACAAAAGGTACTTAATAGATATTCTCTGCTATATTTACCTTATAAGGAAAGAAGCTCATTTAAAAAATATCAAAATTCCATTAAGACGTTTTTTATAGGCGTTTTCAACAAATGGAGCATTATCAATGTTTTCTACTCCACTTAATGAGAGAGTTTCAGTATGAAATAATATAAAAATTCACAACTTAAATTGCATTCCTCTTATTTTACGATTTTGACAATAGTAATTCTATTTAGGAGGTACATATTACTAATGATAAACTAATTGTCTTTGACCTTTCAGCGGACGCGCCCTTTAATTTCCCCTGAGCCAGCGCTTGTCGTAAATTTTACGACATTCAGAAGTATTTCAAGTTAATGTTTTTTTCTTTGCTTTAATGTTGCTATGGAGAGATAAGACAATGATGAAAGCAGTAGAGGACAGTTGTCCAAAAGAAAATCTATTTCTTAGAGAATAAAACAAACAATTTCCTGAATAATAAAAAATTATTCAATTCAATATATTTTATCGACGCATTCGTCAAGATTAGCATCCCCCCATCATTGCAGCTGACCACTTTAACCGGAGAATGATTTTTGCACGTAAATGACTGTAGCACTTCACTGATGCTGACGATGAACATAACCGACATACACCGCGTTTTGGAAGACTCTACTCTTCTCGGTTCAACAGCCTGACCGTAATTCACTTTGAGAAAAGCACTTACATCTTGAGGTAAATGTCTAAGATTTGATATGAAAATAGGATGCTCTTTCATCGACCTAAATGACAAATTTTTCAGGAAAATTCTTGGATGCTGAGAAGCCTTCGTTGGGCAAGCAATTTGAATAAAATATGGTCATTTATACCGGCAATATTCATCAAACTATAGAAAACAACGCATGGCCATCTCTTTGTTATCCTAGAAACCGAATAAACGGCTCATATTTTATCGACAGTGTCGACTCCGCCTTTGCTTGTGATGTAGTCCCAGATAATCTGGGGCTTTCGGGTGTCGGGATCTATTTCGTCGTATCACAGATATATTTTTCCGTGGGACATAAGAAACTAGCGTTTTGTCTTTTCGGAATCCGAAAAGACAGGATTCCACAGCCTTATTTTTTGCTGGCAAGAATTTCTTTGGAATTTCAACTTTGTTTCTCTTAATTGTGCCCAACATTGTTATATTTTCCTGAGCAGTCAGCAAGTGCTACATTTGTATATTAATTGTCCGTAGTCAAATTTCGGTTTGAGTTTTATATCGGGGTGACTAAGTGCTTTACAATATCTGTTGGGGAATTTGAAGCAGCAAGAGGCCCATCATCTGATTGTTTTCCGCAACATATTTCAAGGTTGGACGTATAGAAGCTTTTGGCATCACGTAAAGCAAACATCTTTATCCCATATTTAGCTGATTTGCTGGCAAGGTATTTCTGAAAGAACACGCCATTTGGTTTTGCGCCACTTTATTAATTTGTTTTTTCCAATGAAAAGCTCCTAAGCGGCTAGCTCTTCTTCGTCAGATTCCTCTGCAGAATTTTCCTGTTCGGTAGCACTATCTTCAGATTGCTGCTCAATTTCTTCTTCTGAGAAGTCGCTGTCACTTGAAAGAAAGTCAATCTGGTTCTCTTCCTCTGGCTCGTCAAACACATGTTCGGCAATATCTTCCAACTCTTTTTGTGTGAGCAGTTTGTAACTCATAATGCTAAATGTCTAAAACGCAAACGTACATTTAACTACGAAGGGAAGGACATAAATGTGAAAGAGATCAGAGAAAATAATGTAATTTTTTTAAAGTATTAATTAATGTGAGCATTTTAGGCAATGTAGTTTTTACAATTCCTGTTCCTTAGTTGTGTTATATATAAATCGTACGAAATCATATACAAATATTTGTTTACTGTAACTTTATGTTTCGTCTTATCTACACATTGTAGAACTAAATCAAAAATTCTCTTACTACTTCTACCATTTCATGCTACTGTCTCCTATTTTTGTATTGTTTACACAATGGCTATGGTATGTAAAAATCGAACAGACGTGTACGCGAAGTAATTCAAAAGTAATACAAAAGTTGTTAATGCTGGGTGAGAATACGATGCAGTCATTTCGTTAATTATTGTCCTTAATATAAAACAGCATAAAAATAAAATGAAAATATGCACACAAACTTGAGAAAATGAATTCATCAAGGTGACATGAAAAAGAGAACAGCAAGTTTAAAAAACAAATTATCTTTTGGTCCAATTTTAGTATAAGGTTACCATCGCCACCTGTTGTACAAAACAAGTTAAACCTACACAAAAAAACACCAAAACTGAAACTGGATTGTACTTTGGCGGTGTGATTCTGCGAAGTCGATGCAAATTTTGTTTCAAAACAAAGAACTCACCTATAGGTAGCGAAAAGTTACTGAAGATATATAGGCAATTCCCTTGTTTTTTGATGTAGATTTTATATAATAACTAACTTTATGCTGCTCAAAATTGATTAATTAATTTTATAGTTTTTACTATTGGTTTAAAAATGCGTATATATACATAAGTCTTATTATAAAAATATAAAGTAATAAGGAAACAAAGATAAATTTTAATACTTTATTATATAAATAAAAACTATGCAAAGAAATGAAATAATACACATTTATAACACAAAAAATTGTGTAAATTACAAATTAATGCATAGGTGGGTAAATTCTTAGATATGAGCGGTAGTGTTAGCAGATATTATGAAAACCTTAGAAATTCTATTTTAAAATCCCACTAAAAAAATTTGCAAAATACTGTCCTACCTACTCTTGTGATTCAGAGATTAATGAACTTCCATAAAGAAAGTTAAACAAGTATTCTGCACCAGCCATAATTCAAAATCGCAATTTAATTTTCTTTATGTTTGAAGTTCTTTACCTGTGCAACAGAAGCATTTATTGTTTTAACATCTATCAATTTAATCGATAGTGTCAATGTAACATCTATTTTTGGTATTTTTGGTTCCAATAATTTTCGTACTCTGTAGTAATGTTACCTTTGAACGTTTTGTAAAATATACACTGAATAGGTATAACTATCAATGGTATAACTAACTACATTGGTCAACAAAATTTCAAATTTATTTTGTCCCACGAGGTAAAGTAGTGAACTTGGTAGTACTTTTCACACTTATTTCATATCTGTTCAGAATTTTTCCAACAGGCAGGGTTTCAGAGTGACAAAGCAACGAAATTTTGTGAAAGTATATATTATATATGTATAACTATAAATCATAAAGAAATTATTTACAAAGTGATATATTTGCTTGGAAATGTGCTGATATATGACTTTCGCCTGTACTTTCCATCAGAAACATCTCTCTTCAGCGTCCAGCAATAGTCTGCCAACATAGTCTTTTAATCTGGAACCTAGAAGTTCGGCTTGCTTCTTATATATATATAAATCGCGGATGAGGTCGTTGAGATCCTTTTGACTTAGAAGATGCGACACACAACAAGACGAATCAGATTGAAATGTTGGATCCAAGTCCATATTGCCGACCGCAAAACTTTCTTCGTTTACTTCGTCATCAGCACTTTCATCGTCGCTTACTGTCATGTTTTGTGGGGGCTTAGACAAAGCTGATTCCGGATTCTGAGATACTAGTCTCAGTGCAGATGGAATATTAGGATATTTTACAGTATGTTTGGATTTAGAAGTCATACCACTTATATTTGTAAAACAAAATTAGCAATCGGTAATATGATCTGATGGTTCCCTCCAAATCAGAGGAATAGCAAAAGACATATGTCGTTTACCTTTTGCCCACGCTGTAAGAAGTCTGATACACGTAACGCAGTAAATATGGGGAGCTTGAAATACTGCTCAGAGCACCTTTTAAGGAGAGGTGTGAATGACCGTTTTTGATATTTAAATATCAATTCGCCGCAAATGTAGCAAAAAGAGTTTGGGTGGTTTATACATTTCCTTGGCATTTTTACAGGTGATCAAATGTTCGCGGTTTCTCTACAATAGCTTGAACGCACCACAATGCAACACTCTTTAAAACGTTAACACCGTCAGCGTATATGTTCATTCACCGAGCTGTAGCCGACAACTGAAATAACAAGAGATGCTATCTAGGAGTAGAAACTGCAGGTCTTAACACGTCAAGACATGTTCAAAGATTAACCATTGCATGCTGCTTGATCAGTTCCGAGCTCTAGCCGACAA
>JARFOC010000124.1:644871-658440 GCA_031763485.1 Osmoderma eremita
ATTATTTTACTGTTACTACATAGTTGCCAAAATTGAATTTTGAGCCGATATTGGCCTGTTCGCCCCATAGTGCGCCGCTGTGGGAGGTAGCACAAAGGGCCCAATATGGTGGCCCAAGTGCATGTGGCTTCTTGCTACCCTCCCCTACCATCGAATCCATCCATCCAACATTGTTAGAATTTCAATTTATTTTGTATAATTGTAGAGTTTATTTTTCCTTTATTTAATTTAGTAAAAATCGTTGTTTGTTTTCCTACTTAGAATTACTTTTTCGTTCTCCTGCATCGCATAGCAGCTGCAAAATGAATATAAGATACTATGCTTTTTACCGTAATCTGAGAGCACAGAAAGATTACGCAGTATTCGTAATTGAGCGGACATGCATGCGTATACCTTTGCTCGGTTTATGATATGAGACTCGAATCCGTGGTTGCCATTCACAAAGCAATCCCCCGTCCGATATGGGCATACGTGTATACTTACCAACTGTACAACATTGGAGTAAAGCTCCTATTGTGTTGCGCAATCGAAAATACAAATATAATGGCGAATTTTATCCATCTGATCTACTCAGACACCTACGCAAAGCGCGGGTGATATGACCTCCTAGTTGTTAATACTTTTGTTATTATTGTATTCGATTTTCTTTTATTTAGTATAATAACAATTTTTGGAGATTGAAAGTTAAAATAACAAGAAGCCGCAATGCCAATATATAAGAGGCAATTGGTTCTATTAGACTACATCGACTAAGTTAAAACATGAAACTGCTGAAAATCAGAAACAAAATATTGTATATATAATTCCCTTAAAATCAATCAGCCTGCACTGCTTAAACTTTAAATTTTTATCCTTAGAGACAACAAAAAAATTTATATTATAAAAAAGAATTAAATATGCACAAAGTGTATAAATAAATTAGAGTATGTTTATTAATTTAAATAGCTATTAATTATTATTGATTTATTCTATAAATTATTAATTTAAATAATTAAAGTGTTGCTATTGACAGAAGGAGTTGGTATAGTCTGCCCATAAATATGTGTAACAATTTTCCAATCCGTATCTCTCTTAAATGATGGACCGTTTCTTTTTATAACTATTTGTCCATCCTTTTCAGTCGTAAAGCGGCAAATCGTTATACATATGGATACACAATTCCCATTATCTTTTTTAATAAGAAATCTATTATCTACCTAACTTTCATTATATAAAAAAAATTTCAAAATAGTATATATTATCTATTAGACTTATTTTTTTAAACATTAGCTATTACTTGCTTTTGAATTTTTATTCCTGCTGAATTAATTAATTTAACATTTTTTAACAATTTTTTTTCAATTATATTTAGGAGATTCAGAATTATTTTTCTGCTGTGATATTCAATAGGTACTTTGAATTTTAGTTTGTATAACAATTTTAAAAATAATAAGAATATTACTATTTAATAATAGTATTGCATCTTTAGTTTTAGTGAAAATTCAAGTATTTTAACATCTGCTAAGATTTAATAATGTAAATAATGTTATTATTTTAAAAATAAATTAATAAAAAATAAATCAATTTTGGAGCAAGCCGTTAAGGTAACCAGCAGCATATCAGTGCAATATTGACGAAATGTACCAACCTTTACCTATACCTGGTAACATGTTTGCACAGATTGATAGATTAGCACTCGTGAGAGTAACTAGGCGTAATATTGATCACGTACCGTTCGGATGCAGTCGTGTTGCCGATAATTTTCGAAACCCGACTTCATCAATCAAACGCTACGGCGATTTATATTCATCAGCGATACCTGTTCATGTGCGCATACATTATACAAAGTTCTTATTTCGATAAAAATTAACGAGTCGCGCAATGAAGCAATGCTATTGCTTCTATTTCACTGCACTTTACGAATCATTGCATCGTGGTATTAAATGAAATTTCACACTATTTGCACGTCAAGTGGTTGAAAATTTAATTAAGCCGGCATTGCGGATTTTTCTCGAAACAAAACCCACAGATGTAAGGTGTACGTATATAAAAGTTAGCAAGAAGAAACTTTTGAACTACAGCAATGTATAATATAAAATTTGAAATTAATAATAATATACCGTACGAGCGAGCCTGCTACAGTCACCTAATTTAATAGGAATTGTTCGGAAATCCGAGAGCGAGGCCGGATTTGCTACGCTATAGACCATCTCAACCTCCGAACGCAGTACAGAGCTTATGAGAATTCGATACACGGTTGCCAAGTCGTCGAATCAGCTGTAAATTATTACTTTCGGCTCCATTATTTGTGTTTCTGACAGTTCTACATATTTTGAGGAAAACAGAAGAATATAAAAAAAACATTTTTTTTTAGTTTAAGAATCGGTGAAAAAGCCCATAATTTTATTTATTATTACTCAACATTAACGTAATTTACATTTCGAACAATTATTTAGGAATTGGGGTATATACATTTTATTAAATTTAAAGTTAAATATATAATCTTTTAACAAATAATAGTTTCCACTTTTGTAACAAAAGTAGCTGCAATCATACAAATCCCCATATAATACGATAATGTTAAAGAAAGGAATAGCAATTACACATACATATGTCTTGTTTCAACTGTTAGTCAGTCGATGAACCAGTTTGATCTTTAGATGATGAGGAATCTGTTACATCAATAATAAAATCTTCAATGTCATCTCGCAAATTATCCATTATCCACATTTCCTCTTCAATATTTTTAACATGTTTGATGTGATGTGCTTTTCGAATTAATTCCTCCATATCTTTTGCCTTAAATGTGGTATTATTCATTTTTATAAAGTCTTTAACTTGTGCCCATACCATTTGAATGGGATATAACTCGCAGTGGCAAGGTGGTAATCGAAGAACTTCATGACCTTTTTCTTTTGCAAGTTCGTCAATCCTGCTTTTATCATACTGCGGTTTAATTTGTGACACGCAAAACAGCAAGTCCCTTTTTACCATATCGTCAGTGGTTGGTATCTGTTTCTCACGGAGCCAATCAATGATATTGTTTTTTCTCCATGCTGCCGTTGGATTTTTTTCTAATTTTCTGCAGTGATAGGAAGCATTATCAAGAACAATCACTGACTTCTGCGGTATATTTGGAAGCAATTTCTTAATAAACCAATACTTGTATCCCAACAAGCACCAAAGTAACTGAAACCGAGACTGGAACCTATTTGAAGTAGTTTAGACGTAAGCGCGACTATAAATATTACTTTTTTGTGTAACTTTATGATGTAAATTTACTTCTATGTGAATTACCACTTCTAAAATTGACTATGAGAGATTACTCGGTGCATTTTCAAAGTAATATGTGTATGACAGCGAACGGTCATATGTAAAATATGTAAAAGTTATCGCCATTGTACAACTTTTTACCGTAAATTAAGATTGCTTAGAGCAGAGATCGACAACCTACGGCCCCCGGGCCGCATGCGGCCCTTTGCAACTTTTTGCGCGGCCCGTCAAAGCACCAATATAATTTTAGGAAAAATCAACAAACTTAAACAAAATAAAATTGTTTATTTCTCAACTTGAAAAGAATAATTATTGTCATCTTGCAATCGTTTTTAACCAAAAACGACAAACAGTGTCATTGGAATATTTTTATTGAGTCACTAAAAATACTGGATGAAAATTTTCGTCATCGGTTTCAAGATTTTTATGCGAAAGAAATGAACATATTAATATTTGAAAATCCTTTAAAATTTGATATTGTAAAAGCACCAGACAATTTACAACTAGAGGTAATTGATTTACAATCTAACAATGTATATCAATATAATTTTGATGAAAATAATTTAATTGCATTCAAATCTACCAGAAAATAGATTTCCCAATTTAAGATTGGATTGCAAAATCAATGATTTGTATTTTTTTCAAGCACCTATTTATGCGAACAAACATTTTCAAGAATGAATTTCATAAAATCAAAATATAGAACGAGGTTGACGGATGAAAATTTACAAAACTTGTTGAGGATCGCAGTAGCCCAAACACAACCGAACTTCAATGAATTATCAAACAATATTCAAGAACAAAAAGCGCATTGAATTTTAATGAAATATTTATACATATATAATTGGAATTGTATTTTCTTTTTTTTCCCTTTTAAGAATTGTAAAATTTTTGTTCTCTGACATTATTGTTATTATAGCATTGCAATAAAAAATAAATTTTTTATATCTTTATTTTTAATAATACTTATACTCGTACATGATATAAAAGCACTATTTAAGTTACATTTGAATGTGCGGCCCGCATAAAAAAAATTATTTTGAAATGGCTGGCCGTCCGAAAAAGGTTGCCGACCCCTGGCTTAGAGCAAAGGAAGATAATGGAATACTAGAAGCATATTTTCCTATCGTAAAAGTATTCATTATTTTCCCTAGCACTTGTCACTTCGACTTAAAAAAATGTGAGGTTAGAATTTCGGCGACGTTTTACAGTGCAAGAGGAAAATTAGTAGCGCATAGAACTTTATAGTAAGTGATACTTTAAAGACGCTTAATCGTGGTTTCTACAACTGGCCGTCTGGTTTTAGTTAGAAACTGCCAAACCATAAAGGATTACATATTTTCGTTTATGAGTATTTATTTACCCACATAAAGAACATGTATGAAAATTTTTCGTTATAGCAGAATATTTTTTACTGCCATTTGTATGAGATTTAAAATTTAGTCAGGTGTTCTTATTAAATCGCTAAGGACAACCCCTCTATTATTATGTGCCCCTTTCTTTTAAAAGTGGCAAGCTATTCTACAGACTAATCTTTTCTAGACGGCAAGAGTAATAATCAAATACAGGGACTATTAAACCGTCTTTGTTTTAGAACTACTAAATAAACCTCCTACAATTGAGGTGCGAACTGAACACAGGTGATTCAAATACGACTTTTGTGTGAGATAAACCATGCCAGGCCAGCGTGAACTTAAGCGAATCACCGAATGACTGACCGTCAACAACCCCCAATACTTGACTTGATAACTATACTGCGGGGCACCTGATAATGTAGTCTGACGCTATTTTTTCTTCTAAAAAAATAAAAGTTTAGCATCTACACCAAGATACATGGATGGCGTTGATTTCTATATCAATTGTTGTTCTGTTTTAACGGCGTTGTACGTGTTTACTATGGCTCGAAGCAATAAAACCGACTGAATAAATATTTGGACGTATCTTCTATCCTGTTTAGGCAATTTTCTTGCTTGAGACTTTATTGCATCTACTGCACATCTATAAAATTACTTTGTGTTTATATGAGCGTATGGCAACCGGATTACAGGCGGTACGGTATGAACATTTTATTTCAGTTAGATATCAGTATCATTAAATTCTACAATGTTTACGTTGTTCTTTATTAACAACAAATAAAATAGGGGTGACCAAGAATATTGAGTTACATTATATTCTTAACAATTAACGCTACTAGTTGATACATAAAATCATCAATTTACAACATTTTTAATTTGTTTCTTTCATTTTAAAATTAATTCAATTCCGAAATAATTTTAAGCGATTAGAAAATAAAAAATAAAAAGATAGACAAATAAAAAAATAGGAAGAGAAAAAAGAAACACTATTACCTCAATATTGATTCTCGTTCTACTTTCTACTAAAGAATTGTCAAATATATACCTACATGTTCTTCTTACTCTTCTTTAATGACTTTATATCCAGAAATTTATTTTACCAACAACGGTTATCCAAAAACAAACAAAAAACACTTACACACCAGATTTACAATTCTAACTTTTTTGACGGACCAACTGACTATTTACAAAAAAATTCCATATATCAACAACTTAAAAATAAAATTATGCCTCATTTTAAACCTTTCAACAATATCAAAATATCTGAATGCAATACATTAAAATCATTATACACCAACATTAAATATGTGTGACAAGGCGCATTGTCATGATGCAGGTTCCAATCTTGATGTTTGGTCTCACACGCATGACCCTTTTTCGGAGTCTTTCGAGAACCTCTCGGTAAACACGTTGATTAACTGTTTGACCTTGAGGCACGAACTCTTTGTGAACGATTCCCTGGCTATCAACAAATCAGCATGCTCTTGATCTTTGATCTGCTCATTCTTGCTTGCTTGGGTTTTGCAGGGCCTGAAGTGTGCAATTCCATGCTCTGGCGTTTTGTTTCCAGGTCATACTCCCAAATCTCATCACCAGTAATGACACGTTCCAAAAGAATTTCATTATTTTCAATCGATTCCAAAAAGTCTAGGCACCTTCCTCTCCTGATGTCCTTCTGTTCCTGCGATAGGTCTTTTGGAACCATTTTCGAGCAGATCTTTCACATTCCTAATTCATTGGTCAAAACTCGATGAACGGTGGTGTGAGACAAATTCAACTGTTCTCCGATCATTCTGACCGTCAACCGACGATCTGAACGCACAAGGTCGCGGATTTTGTCGACATTGCCATCGGCTCTTGCAGTTGAAGGTCTTCCGCTGCGTGCCTCATCTCCCATCGACTCTCTTCCATCTGAAAATGCCTTAAACCACTGAAAAGCCTGGGCTTTTGACAAAACACTGTCTCCGTAGGCCTGTTGAAGTTTTGCAAAAGTTTCCGTCGCGTTTGCCCAAGTCTGAGGCAAAACCTAATAACACACCGTTGCTCGAAATTAATGTCATTCATTTGTAGAACGCACTATGAAAACCGGTTTCACAGAAAAAACGACAACGGACAACTAAATGACTTGATCGAGTTCAAACTTGCACTGAACGCGTATTACAATGTCTACTTGTCACCTCACCATGTCTCGTGCTACCCGTGTTGCCATATCAAACGCTACGTTGTCAGTCTCATTACTTAATTTACACACCTAGTATGCACATTTGGTAACTTACAGTACTTTTAAAGTAACTGTATAGTATAAAATGCATAATGAGGTAAAACTTCCCGATAGTGTAATATACATATATGAGAGCTGAATATTCCTTAATTCGAAAGTTTGTCGCCATTTAGCGAAATACATCTACCTATATACGTAGGTAGATGTATCGATGTCGATCTTGTTTTTGATCTGCCAATGCAAGCATTCCGCTACAGCCCTCTATATTAAATGCAAATAGTTTTTAAAACTAATTAATTGCAATTATCACTATCGGTGGACGCCGTATTTCGCCTTATCAAGGCTCACCAGCGCTGCTAGGTGATAATTGCAATGTGTTTCAATTTCGATATTGGCTGCGTGCGAAAGTCACAACGTTTAGCCGATTGTTGAGTGTTTTTCTCTGAACGCAAGCGTTATATGCAACATGTTTACTAAGCGGATGCCATTTTTTCCAGCGGATATGAAACTTACTGTATTTACGTTTGAAATACAGCGGAAAACATAACCTATATCTATTATAACGTTTTTAAGAAATGCCTTATTTCGAAATCTCGTGAAAATATGAAAGAGCGTTATACAATGTAACAGAAGCGAATAAAACATCCTAAAATGCTCATAAAATTGATCGTTTGAATATCTGGGAACAGTCACTTCGAAGTAATTCTGTGAGGGAATATTACGAAGATGTATTTGAAAGCTCGGATCAAAAATTGGTTTAACTAAATCATACAGGATACATTTCAATACGGTGTTACGATTTTCTAAAGTATAATCGTCTTCCATAAAAGAATATTTCATTTTCCATAGCAAATTTAAGTGAAACAATAAGAAAAACATACAGTAATGCCATAACCTCAAAGTGTTTATTATGCTTAAATTCCTAGCTGTCACCAAAATCACAACAAATCCTGAAATGAGTGTTCAGAAACACTAAACATGTTGAGTAAACGCGTTGTAAACGTTGACGCAACGATTTGTGTATTTTGAACGCAGCCATTGTCACGGAATATCGACGGTAACGTCGCGACATCTTGTGGCAACTGTACAACGCTTGTCGTCAATTAAAGTACTCGCGCACTCCGATTGGCTCTTTCTGTTTACAGGATTAGAAATATTCCTATTTCCAGAAATTCTTGTTCGCCGCAGAATATTCCATTTTTATATATAAGGAGCCGTGTAAATACGTTAGTTTGAGTTTAAGTTTATCTAAGAGATTTATGATATAAATATAGTGTATAGTATAGTTAAGAATAGTAGTCATAACAAATAAAATGAGCACTCACTTGTCAGATATTCCGCGTTTGAATGTTAATAAACAAAGATACGCCGCCAAGAATTACTGCGCCATAATATTACATAGATCGATTTGATAGGTACGAAAAATTAACGATTCAGGAGATTTAGGGCTAAATAACAATAGATCTCTAAGAAAGATAAGCAGCAACCGCATATTAGAGTAGTTTTTTCAACAGAGGGCGCGAATATCACATCAGAATTTATTTAATTTTTTTAATTATCCCGCGATAATAAAGTGTTATTATTTATTTATTTATGTTTATATATATAGCGGGAGTCCTACAGCTTTTGCCGCACCCCGCATTTCGACTTCCATCCCTTTCTATCCTTCCAGTCGTTTTCTCCTATTGCTCTATCCTTCATGAATTGGTCGATACCCTGTTTCCATGTTCTAGAGGGTCGTCCTCTCTTTGTTCGGTTAGGTGATACATATTGAAGGGCTCTCTTTGGCCGTCGATGTTCCTCCATTCTCATTACATGACCATACCAAAACAGCTGTTTCTATTCCGTCCAGACTCTACCTGTTTTTCCCCTTATCTCCTGATTTGGGATATGCTTCACTTTTGATATTTGTCATGCTCTTCGTAGATGGTACATTTCAGTAGATTCTATGCCTCTCTTCTCTTTCATTGTCAGTTGCCAACATTCGGAGCCATACGTCATAATTGGTTCTACTACAGCCTTGTAAATAGAATTTTTTGTTATTAACTTTATGCTTCGTTTTCCGAGAGATGGATAGCTGGCCCATCGTCTCAAGCCTCCACTTTTATCCGCGCTTGGGACCGGCTACTTCAGACATTGAACTACTCAATCCGTATGCCTTCCGTAGGCAGAGTTATGTTTTGTTATTTTTATTTTAGAGTTTTTTTGGTTCTTGTTTTAAATCAAAGATGCTATATTGAATTAAATAATTAAGCAAAAAAGAACTCAAGCACTGAGGTAAAGTATACTATAATGTGAACAATAGTATCTCCAAACAACACTCCCAAATATCTCAAAAAACAGTCTAAACAATCTCGTTCATTTGTAAATCATATTAAAAATTTTTTTTTCCAAAATAAAATTCACTACATACATAATTCAAGATTTATCACTAAAATCATAACATTTACTTCAAGTAAAAATCACCTAAGTTTAAATTCGTCCCATATTCAGAGAATACAGCATGTCATAAGGTTTGCACGGTAAGCATACCAGAACAATTGGCGTCCAATAACGTGGAGGCGAAGGTTTCTTGTTCAAATTATCTTATCACTGATAGTTTCAATTTTCTTTAAAATAATTTAGAATGACAATCCAATACTGGAAAGTGACGATTTTCGCTCGACTTATTTTACGAATGTTATTAGTATAAAATAGTAGGATACGGTGATTTTAAATAGTGAAACTAAAATAAAAAACACCCTTACCACCTCAATGAGTGAAGAATTCTAGATACCTACGAGGGTAGTATGACAAACACCTGTGTTCAGAAAAACAACGTAATTGTCTTGCACATAGTATATTTATTCTTCGACATAATCTCCTTCTAGCTCAATACACTTAGTCTAACAATGTTCTAACTTTCTTAAGCCATCCAAATAATAAGAGTTGCGACACCCTGCAAAATAGGCCTCTGTTTCTGCAATGACATCTTCATTCGACGTAAACCGTTCTCCAGCAAGCCATTTTTTCATATTAGGAAAAAGAAAAAAAATCACAGGGGGGCATATCTTGCGAATATGATGGATGGGGCAACACTTCATACCGTAGCTGGGCCATTTTTGCTGTCGCAATTCCCGATGAGTGGCCCGAGGCGTTATCATAATGAAAGAGGACTTTTTCCTTCGCTAGGTGTGGCCCTTTCCTCTTTACTTCAGCGGCGAATCGGCCCAACAAATTTGCATAGTACTAACTCCTGATTGTTCTTCCTTTGTCCAAATAATCTATTAAGATGATACCTGGCGAATTCCAAAAAATCGTCGCCATAACTTTTCCGTCTGATGGTATGGTCTTTACCTTCTTTGGTGCACCTTCATCGGGAGAAATTCACTGTGCTGACTGAGTTTTGGTTTCCGGCGTGTAGTAAAGAATCCGTGTCTCAGAAACGGTCACATAACGCCGCAGAAGGTCACTCGTATTACGCTTAAACATGGCCAAACATTGCGTTGAAGTTGTGACTCGATTCCGTTCCTGATCAATCGTCAGCAGATACGGCACCCATCTCGCGGATAACTTTCTCTTACCCAAATCTCCGTCCAGGATATTTTGTACACGTTCAATTGAGATGTTTGCCATCTTAGCAATCTCTCCTTATCTTCATCCGGCGGTATGCTAATACTATATTATGAACTTTATTGACCATATCATCCGAAGTCATCTCAACAGGACCACCTGAGCGCTCCTTATCAAAGAGGGAGGTTCGGCCACGCTTAAATTCATTATACCGGTATCTGATCTGAGTCATCGATAGTGCATGACCCAAGGCCGCTTTACAGTCAGCAATATTTCTTGCATGCAATATTTATGCCAATCAATTTTTCTTGCAAGATTTAGTATGGTTTTACAGTTAGAACTTTTTAAGCACAATTTTTGCAAAAATACATACACATCGTCACTTTCATGAGCTATAAAAACTAAAGTACTCGATGAATCTTTTCGACGTTTTGGTAGATGTCGACGAAAGAATAGTACTCACACGAATGTGCATTATCGAGATAATGCAGATCTCACATAAAGCGCCATCTGTCGTCAAACACGGGTATTTCCCATACCATCCTCGTATTTCTTTAGTATCCATTCTCAATATAATTTACAAAGGAAAATAATACTAGACGTACTACCCCGGAAGCGTGCAATAACACTTCAGTGTTATTCAAGTGCTATCCTGTGCAGTGCATATTTTCCGGTGTACTACATGTAACACTATTTTCCTTTGTAGATTCTACTATACTAATTTCCACAGTGTAGCGACTTATGGCATTCAACTTTGGGATCTGTCTTCGGAGGCTGAGCGCATATTTCTCTTACAAAAGCGCGCTGTGAGAATTGTGTGCGATCTGAAAAGAACTGATTCACGCAAAGATGCCTTTATTAACGCACAAATACTAATCTTGCCTGGGGCATATATTCTCACTATCGCGAATTATGCTCACAAAAACCGAAATCGTTTTACCCGTAACTATGATATCCATGATCATAATACCAGAAGTAAGACGGATTTACAAGTTCCATATCACAGAGCACACACAACACAGAAGTGTGGTGACTTCTGGGATACAAAAATTTGCAATAAATTACCTCAAAGTATGAACTGCCTTCCAAAAAGTCAGTTCGCTCTAAGACTGAAAAGACACTTGCTGAATAACGATTCCTACACGATTGATGAATTCTTAAATTGTACCATAATTTAGTATGTCTGTTTGTGACTGATGTTTATATACTCTGTCCTTGTGTTATACATTCTATACAATCTTACATTTGTATATATATATATATTTTAAAATGTTTTATATGTGTTCTATACGATGTTGACATTACACTGAATAAATACATATCTATCTATCTATGGGTGGCAACTTAGTTACCAAAATTCGGATCTAGAGTTCTTCACCCATTGAGATGGTGCGGGTGTTTTTGTTTTAGTTTTAAATGGTATTATCTTGGTATTTTTTTGCTTGGTGTCTGAGTAAACATTATTTTCGGCCAAATTAATTCCGAAATGCTTGAATGTGTGATCAGAAGCGCGTTCGAGGTACAACGTCGAAAGAAATCTGCCGCCGTTTTGATAAAGATTCCTCAAACCCTTTGGATTGGTTTGCTACTCTGGACGAAACATGTGTCCGTCACTCTGACTTAGAAACTGAAGATCAATCCAAAAACTGGAGGTATTCTGGTTTTCCACGGCCCAAAAAATTCCGTGTTCAAAAATCAGCTGACAAGATCCTTGCTTTAGTTTTCTGGGACAGAGGTGAGATAATACTGATAAATTATTTGGAATAGATTAGAAGTATACTGAGAGAAGTATACTGAGTTGTTAAATAAATTATGTCAGAAAATTGGAGAAACCGCCAGAGAAACCTTGCCAAGGCAACACGAATATCTACAAGTCGTTGGTTGCACTGCAAAAAATTTATTAAATTGGCCTTGAATTCGCTGACCCCCTCCCTATCCTACGGATTTTACAACGTCAGACTTCTTTTTGTTCCAAAAACTCAAAAAGCATTTGGAAGGTAAATGATTGTCGACAAAAAACGGAGCCATATATGCCGTGGAGTAGTGATTTGTAGACCGAGACGAAGTTTTTTTTTGAGCTTAAAATTGCTTTATAAACTTTCTCCTCTTAATGGAGATTATATTGAATAAATAAAATTTTGTATTGAAATATTATGACAGTTTATATGGTAGGCTAAGTACTTATTAATGCCCCCTCGTATTTAATCGATCTACAATTGAAAAATAACAAAATAGAGAATAATAAATATGTAGCAAACTTCTAGTTTTAAAACTAGGAGTTTTCTGGTATGTATTGCAGTTAACGGAAATATACCAGAAATATACTATCTACTTAGAAGAACGTTACTGTAAAACTGTATAACTTTGTTTGATTTCAGAGTCAGCAGTAACCCTGGAGGTGGTCTGCAACTGCTTGGTAGGGATCTTCATCCCGCCTATCGTCTACCACCCCACATGGAGTACCTTTACTCGTTACAGCACTCCACCGCCAATTCCATTCACGGTAAGCATACTATTCCTATTCAACATTTCCGATTAATAACACTGCGTGCGGATGTATGTACCTAATGAATTCAGCGTATGATACTTATTGTTGTTTTATGTATGTTGCCTGATTAATTGCACGATTATCGAAGATAAATTTGAGGGGTTCGGAAGTTCATCAACACCGGATACCTTAATTGCCTAACGTAATATATAATTTATGCGTGTACACGCTTCCCTTGCAAGAGATAATATGCTTAGGAATATTAGTGTGTTTTTACAGTGAACTGCCATTTTACAGTTTTTCTTTCTTTCATTATCATCTCCCTATTTGATTATTACTTTAAATTAAGTACTACGTAATATTTTATTAATTTCGTTAAGTTTTGCTTTACTTTTAATAATGTATGCTAATATTTCATTTATACCTTTGCGGTTCAATAAATTTTGTTACTATAGATCGTCCCAACCTCCGAATGCAGTATAGAGCTTGTGAGAATTCGATACACGGTTGCCAAATCGTCGAATCAGCTATACATTATTACTTCCGGTTCTATTATTTGGGTTTCTTACAGTTAAAATGCATATGTTAAGGAAAGCAGTATAATATATTTTAAAAAACATAATTTTTTTATTTAAGAATCAGTGAAAAAACCCATAATTTTATTTATTATTACTCAACATTAACGTAATTTACATTTCGAA
>JARFOC010000124.1:658540-670542 GCA_031763485.1 Osmoderma eremita
TAAATCTTGCTTAATAGCATACTTCAATAAAAAAAAAACATCGTCACGTTCCACTACCCGATGCCGACTAGTATAAACACCCTCGTACACTGTAAAAACTTCTAAAAACTTGCTTGTCGGTCGGAAACTTTTATGTGGCCACGAGTGTAGGTACATATTACGGAATCCCTCCATTGAACGGATAAATTTTATTCTTGCGCCGTAGGTTGAACTGCTGCTTAACGCACAAGAATGCCAACGAGACACGTCGAATTTTGATCGGAGGGGGACTTTTAGAGAACAAATGATATTTATACTTTCAACCCTCTAGCTGTAGAGGTGTTAACCTAAAACTTTTTAAATTGCACTACGAGCAGATAGATGTAGATACGATGTACCTACAACTTTTTCAAAATCGGCCGTTTCGTTTTCGAGAAATTAGCTATTTAAGATATCTATACCTTAGATAGAATAGAAAATTCAAAGAAAAATGAATCATAAGGGACATCTTCAGAAGAAGAGGGAAGAAGAAAAAGAAGAGAGAGAAACCGAAGTTGGCACGGTAACAACGTGGAATCCACGACCGAAGCGAAATCAACCAGGTGGAAGAAAAAAAGAAGAGAAGAAGGCAGATATATTTGAATGAATGAAAATGCATATACCGTATTTTTTCTAATAAGCGCCCCGGCGGTTAATCATTTAGCGCATCTATCTTTGCGGCGTTTAAAAGAGGTGCATTTATTAGAGTGCGGCGTTTATTTCGAATTAAACCAAATCCTCATTTCTATTCTTTTGCCATCCATCTCAAAACAATTGTATTACAACTTAGTTTTGATACAAAACGACTTCGTTTTAGTATCACATACGGAACTCAATCTGAATGTGGTTAGCGGGGATTCCCCTACCAACTCTTGACGTTGATTGTGTGCACTTCCGATAAAGATGCGGCGTTTATTAGAGTGCGGCGTTTATTTCATTCGGCATCATTTTCTTGCGATGTCTATTAGAGTGCGGCGGTTATTGGAATTGCGTTTCCAACTAGAATAAAAATGGTACTATGTCTAATAAATAGACTAAACCGCACGATGCGTCCAACAACTTCAAACGTTCGCCACGTGGAGGTTTGACCCATGGTGTGGCGGTGTAGTCGCCGTCCAATGTCCGACCTTTACCCATTGTACCAAACATTTTATCAAACGTTTGGCATCGTGTGGCAGCGCCTTAAACTACATATACCGATAATATGTAGTTCTCCAGACTGTTATCAGCACTTCCAGTATCTATTTATGGTTGCACCGTCAATGTAGTAGGGAAAGAAACGTACCTATGGTCCGTCAGTTCTGTATATTTAGTGCATGACACTTCTAATACTGCATGTTTGCCTCTGGTATTTATGAATAAGAGCATATATTAACTAACAGCTTGTAAGAAACTAAAATGGCAGGAAATGAAGCTATAAAAAGTGTCACGCTAATGACATTAGCAATATCTTCCGTAACTTATACAATCATAAAAACGGTTAGCTACTGGAGGCAATCGCAATCCCGAACTTACTTGATAGTGACAGACACACGTCGCTTATTGTGTCTGGCGACGCCTAATCACTCAGATGCCGACGAAGCTGGGCGCATGCCAGGACGGCGTTTAGGGCGTCGCGTGCTATTTGTGCATTTCCGATGGAGAAACATTCAATCCGTCTTCTTCCTGTTCGACCATTAATAATTAACGGGCCGTGCAAGAGTTAAAACGTTATTTTCTTAAATCACGCTCTACAGAATACTTGGATTACGTGCGAGTAAAAAAATATCTCCGCTAAACATAACAAAGGGGACTAGAGGACTTTAATTTTAAATATAGTTGAGGTGACGCAATGTTTTATTTAAAAGAAAGTAAATGTTACCTTATTAATAGATCTGCAATGTCCATATTAATTCAAGTAGAAACACTTTGAGAATCACAAACTGCACCAATTAATTAGGGTTGTCAATTAAGTAAAAAGTATCATTTCTTTTTGACAAATTTCACAACATTTTGTGGATGAAAGAATGTGACTATTTTCTGTATAACGCTCACTCATGTAATGATTTTAAAAGTTTGAGAGTAGTTTGAAATTTCCGCTCTTCAGAATTTTTATCAGGTTGGCAGTACGAGGTGTGTAAATTAAGTAATGAGAATGACAACGTAGCGTTTGATATGGCAACACGGGAAGCACGGGACACGGAGGGGCGACAAGTGGACATTATCATACGCGTTCAGTGCAAGTTTGATCTCGATCAAGTCATTTGGTTGTCCGTTGTCGTTTTCCCGTGAACCCGGTTTTCGTAGTGCGTTCTAGAAATGAAAGACATTAATTTCGAGCAATGGTGTGCTATCAGGTTTTGGTTCAGACTTGGGCAAACTGCAACAGAAACTTTTGCAAAATTTCAGCAGGCCTACGGAGATAGTGTTATGTCAAAATCCCAGGTTTCTTGGTGGTTTGAGGCATTTTCAGAAAGAAGACAGTCGATTGGAGAGGAGCCACGCAGCGGAAGGCCGGAAGGCAAGAACCGATGCCAATGTCGGCAAAATCCGCGATCTTGTGCGTTCAGTTCGTAGGTTGACGGTCAAAATGATGGGGGAAGAGTTGAATTTGTCTCACACCACCGTTCATCAGGTTTCGGCCAATGAATTGGGAATGAGAAAGATCTGCTAGAACATGGTTCCAAAAAACGTTTCACATGAACAAAAGGACATCAGGAAAGAAAGGTGATGCCTTGACTTTTTGAAATCGATTGAAAATAATGAAAATTTTTTGGAACGTGTCATTACTGGTGATGAGAGTTGGGCGTTCGATATCTGCTTGCAATCCTTCCATCTTGTGATTTTGGAAAATTTTATTTTTTAAATGGCCAAATAAATATAAAGAAGGTAAGTCGGGTGATTGTATGATGGCCAACAATCTCCACTAATTTGTAAAGAAGCGAATTTTGCGATCTGCGTGAGGAGCGTAATTATGGCGCGGTCCGCAAACGTGCTCGTGATTTGTTCTCTGACAGAGATGAACGTATGCCAGGCGCGGTGGGTATTCGTTCTGATGTGAAGACTTTTGTTACGGACTGTTATATGTATCAATAATAATGTCGCGGTTACGTAGTTCGAGAAAACGACCATTGTCGGACCAAGCAAGTTAATAAGTGAATATCCGGATTTAAGTTACGATGGCGCAAAAATAAAATATTTAGTTTGCGACGTATGTCTAATGTGCTGGACGAAAACCGACTATAAACGACATGCGAACAGTGCACAGCACAAACTTCACAAAACTGGCGTAAGATACGACGAGCAATTCTTATTTGATTTATGTGCTAGGATGATTTTGTGTTTCACGACCTTTTATAAATAACCAAACATTAAATATTACAAAGAAATATAGACACATATCTTATAATTATAAATATTAGGAGTTATCCCAATTGTGATGTAATAGGTTCTAATCAAAATAAACCCTACATTTTTTCTGGACAACACTTAATGCGTTTATCCTAACTGGAATTCGTTTAAAAAAGTTGTTCAATATTTTATTTGTTCCAATGCATATTTTGAACTATCGTTCAAATGCTGGACTATTTAGTGTCTTTACACGTTTTATCTAACTTCCTCTCTAACGTCTGTGATTAAATTTTAATTTTCTAACCTAGCAATAATTTTTTTTTCAATTTAATGCAATTTTACGGATGGGTTTTATTTATGAATTTTAATTTTTACAGAATTCAAAATATAATTCCCTTGGGGAATTTATCCAAAACGAACTGTTCCAGAATTTTACTTATTTTGCTTTTATTCCTCAGATAAAATATTATCTCTTAAAAAGGTAGGAATCGAAAAGAATGGTTCTTTTCAGATTTTATTCGCTCGTGAACGGAATCATAAGTAAGAATGATTCGTCCAAGGAACGATTTAAATACTTTTAGTTCGCTTCATAAAATTCGGCTCGTGAACTAAATAGAATTAAATTCGATTCCCGAACGATTCAAATGCGAACGAATTAATTTTTTTTTGATTCACCAACCGAATTTTTCGCATCCTGCTAATTTGTCAACTCACAAATCAGTACAGTTGGTTTCATTATTGAACTTGAAAATTAAAGATCAGCTCTTTATAAAATAAACCATATTTTAATAATAATTAACAAATGTAAACATAGAATCCCAAATAATGTAATACTTTGTTCTATTTAAATTTGAGGTGATATTTTCCAAGAGCATTGAGCAAATCTATATAATGGTATAATTTATTCCCAGGTATAGTTAGTGAGAAATGTTTAGAGACAGTAAGAATTTAAATTCTGTAGAATATCCAATTCAAATAAATCGTTATAAATAGAATAAAATACTATGCTGTAAAGAAATAAAAATCTGAGGTGCTATTTTTGGGAACTATTTTCTAAACTCCTTCTAAATTTAAAAATTCTCTATGCAATGCACTTCAGTTCGAGTATTTTCAAAAATACGGCAAAAACGACACAGTAAATTTGTTCTGATATATGTATTTACAAATCCAAAATGTGTTGCTCATTATACCAACACGGTCCGTGTTTATAAAATACATAGCTATGTATCTAATAGATAATGACCGGTTTGGTATAACGAGTTGCAAATTAATTTGTAGTGGTAATAATAGCGAAAATTATCACGGCTATCATTATAGCACCAGGAATGTTTGATCCGTACGATAATTTTCTTCGTTAACGTTAACTTCCGTAATGCTAAATGGCGCCGTTCTAATTTATGATCTTTACGTAGCGGTCTGGGTTTATTGAAGTTGGCGGTTCAGTACAACTAGCAGTGACGGGGTCTACATTTCAATGATATGTCAATAAGTTACTGGCAAATACTCGGAACAAGGTGACAAACATAATTCGAGACAGTATCCAAAAGATGGGACTCTTCAAAGGCCTATTACGCCTTTTTTGAAATTAAGAATCCGAGAGAGAGGTATTGATGTACTCTGCAGTCAATCGATGCCACCCAAACACTTAGAGACGAGAGAACGAGAGAGAACGAAATGATAGCGCAACAGTCAGGATATTAACGCTTTGAAGTGTAGCTATATTAGGAACAATCTTTCATAAGGGCGGTAGTAAATTATCAGAAATATTATATTATGCTCATTTAAAAAAAAATGTTGCAGTGTAATGTCCTATCTTTTTATAAAATAATTAAGGGTGGTTATGCAAAATACGTGTTAAAAACAATAAATCTTTGTAGAATATCTTGGATAGGGTAATACCAAGTGGACCCAACTGACGTATCATATTTTATCTAAATGAAAATCCTAACTTAAACAGAAAGGTCTTATTTATGGGGTTTAGTTGTTCAAAAATGAAGTAAAACATTCTTTTTAGGTATCTTTGGAAAAAAAGCCTCCTTAAGTAAGAAAAATAAAAAATATATTGCTCAAAATTGAAGTAACGGAAAAAAATGTTGGAAACCGTCCGGATGGAAACAAGGAGTGTCCTATTCCATTAATAAATTTTCCTTGACAAAATTAATGTCTATTTATCTATATTTACATATTTTAGTTTCTACTACTTTACTGTCTCTACAAGACTCACTAGCTCCACAAACTGTCTGTCAGATATCTGTGACCGCTCTTCTACTGCTGTAAAAATCAAAGTATCCGTTAATTTATATCTGTGGTGCGATATAAATTAAATATTCCACCAGCAAATTGCAAACCTAAAGAAACGCAGAAGCCTTTTGTATACAGTAAGAGCGATAGCCCTATAGTTAACCGAGGTTACACGAAGTCCATGATTCCAACCGGTGTGCACACAACCCAATTAACACGACAGAGAAACGATAGACGCAATAAATGCATTGCAATGCTTATTGAGAAGGACGCGTACAAAATTTTCTCGAATATATAAGTAAAGTATCTGTCGCTTTTTCGTATCTAGCAACTAGACGAAAGCTCGATCCCTCCTCCCCTTTATTTCCCTATATTACCGAGTACTACGAATGACCCTAGTGATCTTTCGTAGTGTATAATTTCACTGATCCGACTGGTAAGAATGTGCAAGGTAATCCAAAGGGGAGGTGTAGAAAGTGTCCCTTCCTTTGCCTTCACGAACACTGCCGAAATTTAGAGCTACTTATATGAGACTATTCTCGCACACGGTATATAGTATAGAAGCTCCTGTTCAAAATAAATGCACCATTCTTATTTTGATTAATATTGTTGTCATTTATTTAAGAGAAAAAAATTATTACTTTGTTCATTTCTCAGTTTGGTGAGTGTATGTTTCAAAGTGGCCTTTTTAGTGTTCGTTATTTTTTTTTACGTGATGAGTCAACAGAATGATGAATGTGTAAAACCTTTAACGTTGGTACAAGAGGAAAGAAGTATGGATGGGGCGGGAAATTTGTTAGGTATTAATCATTTGAGAATTAGTCGAATGGTTAGAAAGTTTACAGAAACGGATCGCACCACAGGAAACGTGCCCTGGACAGAAAAAGGGTCACAAGTCGAATTGGTGAGCGACAACAGGTGTTCAGGAGCAGAAAAACTGGTCAATCGTTAAGTAAACAACTGGAACCTGTCAGAATTTCTGCTTCAACCGCTAAGAGAAGACTAAAGAAGAACTGTAAAGCCTGCTACTTACCGCAGATCATAGATTATACAGATTAATATTCGCTAGAGATCAAGCACACTGGACTATTGATGACTAATGACTAAAAAGGTAGTTTTTTTTTCACAAATGAAACCAGAGTGAGGTTAAAATCTCCAGATGGTCGTGATAGAGTACGGCAGAGACCCGGAAAAAGATTTTGTGATTGCACTACATCTTCAGGGGAACCATTTTGCGGTGAACCAAAATGCTCTGGAGAGCGATTTGTTTTGACGCACCCGCAAAAGGTTTTATTGCACTACAAAATTGAAAACTGATGAAGTAACAATTTAACTTAACAATATTATTAATAAGCGCGACTTCCACCCTTGCGAATAACCTCAAATATACTTTTTGGTAACGAAAAATACTATTTCGCAGTTCTACGTTTGTTTTAAAAATGTTGCCTACGTCGCGAAAACGCCCAATCTTGAACAAAGTTATAGAACTTATAGCAGCATATCTAATGTTGCAGATATTTAACAGATGTTATTCACTCTGTTATTTCACCGAAGACTCTTAATACGATAAGTGTTTTTATTTCCGACCATTTATTTTTTGTGTAAACTGTATGCGCCCGCCACTGGCTGTTGGCGCAGAATGAGAAACTCGACTTATCGCACGTATGCATTTGCTATCAGAAGATGAGTAAACATTTAGCAAGATATAGGCGTATATAAAATAAATACTAGAATCTTTTTTGAATATTTCAGGGGGTAGAGTTAACTAGAAATAACATAAAAAATTAACTGAAAACTCCTTTCATATCTAATAATATAAACAAAATCAGAGACTTATTTGAAATAGACAATAACGAACTAGAAAAATGTTATTATGATCGCTCGAACTGCATTTTAGCCCACATTTTAAATATATTGGTGTCTTTAATATCCCATAAGTCCGAAGAAGATTGAATACAACTTTGCAAAGAAAGATATCGCTACACTACTTAAAAATTTCTGTGGTAAACCAATTATCAGGTTGGGTAAAAGTAAAACTTCTAACAATAGAAAATTAGGAACATTCACATTGTATGTATTTCACATCTAAAGTTACTAGTTACCTAAACCTGCTATGTTAACTGAATAAATGAAAATTAAAATGAAGTAAATAATTTCAGAAAACAGTACAGAAAGAACTATTGTTCCAATTTTGATATAACTTTGTTCCAACAGTTTTTCTTGACAAATTATGCTAAGAATACATATAATTCAACAGGTGGCTTTGTTTTGACGAAGTAACGTTATTATGCGCCTGCTAAATTGTCAATAAATATTATTGTAGGATATTGTTGTGTAAGAAGTTGTTTCAGAACGCTTATTTTTTTCTGTTAAATACATAAAAGGAATTATATTATAATTACAATTATTGGAATGTTTGTAGTAATCTTCAAAAAAAATCCGTGGATTTATTCATTCAAAAACATTAGTTTTTTTGTTACTATATTGAAGGCCTCGCATTTTAGTTGCAGGTATTAACTTGAGACTAAAATGCGAGTTAAAAGAAGCGATCGATGTATTTATCAGCTATCTATGGGGACGTCACACATCAGCACTTCATTCTTGTTATTTCGGCTATAACGTGTTAACTGTTTATGCTAACTTTTCTAACTGCAATATTTGTAAAGTTACTACATAATTTAGTGTGATTAATTGTGGTAAAAATAGTGCTTCTGAAGAATCGTCATCAAAAATAAAATTATAAAATAAATATTCTGAAAATTACTTGTGTCACTACTCTGGCAAGAATGTAATATACCATGATATTATATGTACATATATACATTAATGATGAAAAATGTAAATATATACGCACATAATGCTTTTGGATCACACAACACAGCTGGTTATGCATAGCATTAGTAGCGACAGGCATTCCCATACACAGACAGTTATTTCAGACTTCTTAGTTCTCATCAGTGTAGACCGGGAATGCCTGCCACTTTTTCAGTACGCGGCGCCGTATACATTCACTTTACAATATATGTTGACAATCAAAGCTCATAGGCGACATCTAGCGTAAAGCGGAGCATTCATAGCGATAACTTCACGAGCACATATGTACTCCAATATGAAATGGCAAAATTCAATTAAAATAACTCTATAACACTGCAACTTATCAGTTAACTTCAGTTTAGAATTAGAAAAATGGATAAATATAGGAAAGTCAATGTACAGAAAAAAATATTGGATATTTATACATACCGACTATACTAAATAACGACGTAGATGCTATAACTAAAGCTAATGTAGTCCAAGGCGGTGGAGATTTGTGACGGTATTCACTTCGAGGCCGTCTTCTCCCTGTAACAAATTAACGCATTTAATCTAAAAGTTATTGGAACCAGACATTCAATATATATCATATCAGGCAATTCTTGGAAAAATGATTTGACAGTTTTCCGATGGTTATTTTGAATGTTTATAAATACATATAACTAAAATGGGTGGTAGGTAATCGTTTCAAATTATAAAGATAGTAGCATATGTCGTAGAAATCGACTGGGTAGAGCACATAATAATAACAGTTGTATCTGTGTGTGTTTACTGCTAATTCAGAATTGTTAGTGTTAGAAAAATCCTCCTCACACTTGTTAGAACAGAAAAGCTTATTCACAAACGGTGCATTTATTATTGTTATCTATTTTTTTCTCTCATAAATAAGGAAATCACAATATGTAGGATTATTTGCATTGTCTATCCAATAGATATGCATTTCAAGTCCCATGTTAGTGCAGTATACATCGTCAACAATATTACACAATGTTTAGAGTGTGATCGTGCTTACTCAGAGAAAATTTCCATAGGTATTTTCGTGTGAAACATACCTATTAGTCCACCCGTCCACGGAGAACCATTGTATAATAATCTACTTAACACAGATACCATCATAAAAGTGTTTGCACGAACTAGTTTTATCTTTTCCTTTTTTTTTGTGTGATGCTAAATACACTTTTCTAGGATGAGACTTACAAGGAAAATACTTTATTTAAATATAACAACTACATAAACCATCGATTCCAAGTTAGTGTAGAATTTAATGTAGAAAATATTGAAAAGCATTTTTTAAGAGTTCAGTTCTTAGTTTTCAAGTAAATCTTTAATAAATATGTCTATAGCCTACATTTTAAAAGTACTATTTTTAAATTTTGATGTAGTAACTCATGAAGTATCATGAAGCAAGGAAATTTCGTTAATGTTGCGCTAACGAAAATATTTATACATACACTAGCAGATTATACCGAACACGTACGATGTTACAATACAAATATTAGCACAGAAAATATACAATGGTTTCATTGCTATGCTCTCCATATACATAAGTAATAATAAATCTTTATAAAAAACAACTGAACAAAGGAGAAAAAGTAAAAAAAAAATTAAAGAGTAATTAGAAATTAATTAAGAAATCAACAAAAATGCATATACGGAAAAATAAATTTACATTTATATACATTTCAATTTAGAAGAAAAACTCACGTATGGTGAAACCCATAGTCATGTAGTAAAGGGCGTGAACATAAACTACATAATGTGCTCTATTTTTCTTCTTCTTTACATCCAAACTACATATGTATAACTTATATTGGTATTACAATTTTTACATAATTAGTAATTAAAACTAAAACAAAAATACCATTACCACCTTAATGAGAGAATAGCACTAGTTACATATTTCGGCAACTAAGTTAGAATCGGTAGAATCTACAAAGGAAAATAATGTTAGACATAGTACCCTGGAAGATGCACTGCATCAGATCCCCACGTGAACAACACTTGCATAACATTGTTATTCAAGTGGCGCAGTGCAACATTGTTTCCTTTGTAGATTGTGTTTTCGCTTATACGCAAAAGAGGGTTGCGCCCAATCAACTTCTGATATCAACAGCCCCAGAGTGCGTAGTTCTTATATGGACGTATACATCAAGTGTGCACATAGACACTTGAGTTGTGATTAAGCGTGAACTACACACGTTTATCTTTAAAGAAAAATGTTTATGCCATCACCTCTACAATGTGTAGACGCGTTACGCCGTATACGGCTCATCGGTACACCTTTGTGGAAGTGATGGCAATGTCTATACTGATCCGTATATAAGGGAGACATGATATGAAATGCAAATGGGAATATGATCAACCCCATCTGTAGGAATACAAATGGGATATGATCAATCCCATCTACAGGAAATAACGCTAACTAGCTCCACTTATGCATTTATGAACAAACGCTATTTTCCTATACGTTGCAGCAGTAGCACACACGTCACCGGCAAAACGTTTATGGGGCTGATCATTTGCATTTCAATATCACTTATTTTTACATTTATATTGTCTGTATGACTATTTAGTTTGATAATAAACTATTGAAAAACAATCAAATGCTTCCTTTGTGTTCTCTCACTGGCAAGTCGTTCTGCAAACTAGTAGAACCTTAACAACATGTATTCTAGAGCAGATTTTCAGCTTTAGGTTCTATAAATCTATTTCATAGTTAAGCAATACAAGTTTAGGAAATGTAAGAATTATTGAAGGTTCTTTTTTTGTCTTAGGCTTTTAGTGACGCGTTCTTATCTTCTCTTAACTTCTGAATACGAGTTTAGGAAATGTAAATTCTACTGCGGATTTTTAGCTTTAGGTTCCATCAACCTGTTTTTTTACTAAGCAAAAAAAATGTAGAAAACTTTTTTTTAGTTCACGGTTACATAAGATCCTTGTCCTTAGATATCCAATGAAAGATTTGCGAAATGTGTAGATTCCAGACTTATTTTAGTTTTAAATTTTTGGCGAACTAATTAACACAAGGGCAATTTTTAGGGGCGATGTTGATCGATTTCTATTGTACAAGGCAATAAGTGTAATAAGCTATTACCATGTAAAAATTATCTAGCAACGAAATAATTGGGACGTTGCTAGACAATGGATAAAAATAAATAAAGTATTAAAAAACCTTAACTGGCAATTTGCGCTAGCTAAAGTTATTATTCAAAAAAAGCGGTAAATTGTCCAACGGATAGAAGAAGGAACAGAGAAGTGAAGGAAGGGCGTATAGGAGTAGGGCGGAACACATTACATTCACACATTACAAAAGTAGTTTAGGTATTTATAATGTCAAATTTTAATAATGTTTCATAATTATTTGCATTTCTTTTATATAGTAACTTAATCAAAATTCTTTACTAAAATTTGCCCGTCATATTATTTTTCTAAAGTTGCCCGTAGATTGTCTGAACCTCCATATGCAGTAGGGTATATAATAGCAACTTTTATCTCTTACTATACTTAGTTGCTGTCATTAGTGCTATATTCACTTCCGATTGCTATGTTGCAACTTATTTACATATGTCGGCGTCGGCAAAGTACCTATCTATCTGTCT
>JARFOC010000124.1:670642-686710 GCA_031763485.1 Osmoderma eremita
GTAAAGCTTTGGGTTGCTCAGAGCGTACAATATATAATATAAAACAAGAGCAACAAACTGGTTCATTATCAAGTCCACAAAATCCCAAGAAAAGGATAGGCATACAACTAAATGACCGATTACAAACATATGATGAGAACAGGCGAGCACCTATTCGACGTAAAGTGCATAGTTTTTTGTTACAAAAGTGGAAACTATTATTTGTTAAAGGAGCATATATTTTGCTTTAAATTTAATAAATTGTATAATAACCCAATTCCTAAATAAATGTTCAAAATGTAAATTGCGTTAATGTTGAGTAATAATAAATAAAATTATGGGCTTTTTCACTGATTCTTAAATAAAAAAATTGTTTCTTTTAATATATTTTACTGTTTTCCTGAAAATATGCATTTTAACTATCAGAAACACAAATAATGGAACCGGAAGTAATAATGTACAGCTTATTCGACGATTTGGCAACCGTGTATCGTATTCTCATAAGCTCTGTACTGCATACCGAGGTTGAGACGATTTATAGTTACGTCAATCTGATGTAACACATCGAACCGAAGAAACATCAATAAACAGACTTAAATTACATGCGCAACTGTCACATTAGTGGACAGCTAGTCATACAATAAAAGTGACATTTGACACATTGCAATACACCGGCTTACAAAATTTTCATCAATTAGTGCAACAACGTATATATCTCATATTCATATTATGTATACAATTGCCGAGGTTATTTTATGCTCAATGAAATATACCTAGCATTATCCCGACATTATGCTGAATTCCTGAATAGGGAATATATTTAAAGTTCTTTTCCCGGAAAATATATTCTTAATATAGGCACGCACACAACAGCAGCTAGGGTACCTGGAACGTGAAAAGTTCATTGCCCTAATAACCCTAAGACTAAAGCTCGGTTTGCTTCAGAAATTGTAATTGATGCAGAAAATTTATACTGAAAAAAATTCTACAGCACAAATAGACAAGGGGTTATCATCACGCGGGAAACTAATTGACCGCTTACACTACCGGCATTAGAAAATATTCCAGGCCTCATGGCACGGGGTATTTGAAATGCTACATCACTTGAGACGCTTGAGTTAGCATAATTACCATCGACGGGTGCTCGCAATTTAAAAATACTAGCAAAATAAGATGTCTAGCAATATGTATGTTTAACATACAGTAAAATCAAGATCGTTCATTTACCGTAATTAACAGTAATGATTTTACTGGGGTGTGGCCATATTTTTTTACAATTTTGAAAATGAAAACGAAAATAAAGTTAGTATGCAGAGTATAAATATCTCTGTGAGCAAAAATGATTGATACGTCTGAACTTGCAGGTTTCTATAGCAAAAATATATTCCACATACCGTAGGGCATTAAATATGGGCTGTTTAATTTTTTGGTGATATCCTTAAATCTATTTAATTCTTATAGAATGGTTGTGCAGTACTTAAAAGTAAGACTAATAATTGTGCCACATACTACTCTCTAAAATTACTCTGAATAATGATTTTAATCAAATATTGAATTTAATTGAGTACACCAGCACTTTATAATATACACTGTAAAAATTACGTAACGCATAAATTCAGTAATTCCGTTGATATAAATTTCTTGGAAAAATTTTTGAAGAGTTATGGCGACTTTAACTTCAGCAATACTTTCAGCCTATTTCAGTTTCTTATGTCATTTGTTTTTCATATTATGGCGTCATGAACATTGTCGTTAAATGACAAACTATATTTTTCATTATTGATTTGATAGTACTTTTTATTTCGTTTTCAAGGGCATAAAATTTTCAATGTTAGATTTGAAAAAAAATTGAGAAAAACAGTCTTAAAGTTCAAATATTAAGGGTTCATTAAAGTGGAAAAATTTATCTAGATCTGTTCGGATAATTATGAAATGCAGGGTAATACACGGAAAAAACGGTTTGACTACAATTTTATGTTTAACAAATTATGTTAAGCGTAGACATATTTATTGCTAAGAAACCAATACAATTATTGTTGGTATTAACATAATTTTATATTAAAAGATAATCGGAAGTGATCGTCTAGCATAGTAGGCTATTTATCATGTGATTTTTTAACAAATCAAAGAAACATCTAATGACGCCAACGTAACCCCAACAATGAGAAAACTACGCAAAAAGAAATATTGTTCGAATTTTGATATAACCTTGTTTTATCCGTTTTTCGTGACAAATTGTGTTAAGAATAAAATGATGGTTAAAAGAAGCGACCGATATATTACCAACCATATGTGGTGACGCTACATGTCAGCACCCTTGCCTTGTTATTTCGGTGGTAACCAGTAAACTTGTACTAAAATGAGCGTTGTTTATAAAAGATATTTTTTCCGTATGCGAATACCGATACTACCTCGCCGCTTGCCAATCACCCAAGTTTACTTTTGTCCCATTGTACATACTGGGTTGGAAAATCAACATCTGCTAATAGCATCGTATAAGAAGTCGTCCTGGTTGCCAATGTAGGTCTCTACACTCTACACTCGCTCTACTTTCGGGGAGACTTCTTAATCGGTCAAATTTGACAGCGTTCTAGATTCATTCTACATCTAATCATCAATCTAAATAAAAATTTTCCATATCTGTGTATGTATGTTCCTCGTGATAGTTCCACAAACTGTTATTTTTGTTTGCGTTTTCTATTTGGTTTATCAATTTGTCCGGATGAATTTGATAATTGTAATAGCTGCGTAAGTGACAAGTAACAACAATAAGTGAAAATTATCAACTCTTAAAATTCCAAACTCGAATTGTATCATCTTAGAAGTTTCCTTTGGTTAGGTGGCCATTGGTAAAAGTTAAAGGTAGTCAGGAGCTGAAATCCAAAGTATTGTGGTAAAGACTTGCACACTTTAAGAAATGCAATCACGGAAAGGAAGCAATTATCATCACGAGATCAATAAACCCGCTATGTCAAAGTACGACCGAATTTCAGTTTATATTTAGAGCTTCCTTTGTCACGTCAGCTGGATATATACGTATTTTTTCTTTTTTTTTTTTAGTTTTCATGTTGGAACCGTGCCGATCGAATGAATGATGTAGAACCAAGTAGTCTAGCCATGTTCGCATACTATCAAAAGTATGTGTGTATGTGGCACACCAAACGAAGTTATACGTAAGAGTATTTCCTAAACCTGGGTTACACGTCACAGATTAGTACTTATTTCGATATTTCAGGTATGTGAAGTAATACCTACTTATCCTACTGAATTTTAGTGATTTAAATTTTATACATAAGGAAATTCAGAAAACATTAGGTACACATTACCTGACAATATTTACAATAATACATACTAAAATATCCTAGCAATCTCCAATATCGGCGTTACTTTAGTATTCGGCTTCTAATATGCAAAAATGCCTTTCAAACATCGTTACGAGATAAGAATATTACGAAGATAAGAATTTCTATTAAGGCGAGGGGCCACTGCACGCGAAGCTGAGCTGAGCAAAACTAAGTTTTTTTTTTTAATTAGATCAAATGTTATCTTAGGTGGACGCAGAAACTAAAACTAAACGAAGCGAAGTTAGGCTAGCGAAGAAAAAAAAACAATATTTAACTTCGCTCGTTTTAACTCTGTTCTGATTCGAGCGAATTCTTCGCTGGTGTTTAGTTCTAAACGCGCACTTGTCGCAGCTAGTCACGATAAATTATATGCTGGACCAAAAATACCAACAACAATGCCTGCAAAATGTGTTCAAACGCAAAAAAAACTAATTGTTCGGGAATATGAGGTGCTGTATAACACTAATTTAAAAAAGTAAGTGACGTAGGCCTGAAGTCAAAAATATGCCAATAAATTGCCCTAAAATGTGGACTAGGAACCGGTAAGTCATAAGCATATTGCATTTATTTTGTTTCTTTTGTTTTAACATGCATTACAAGCAAGAACATATGAACAGTTTCTTAAATAGTAGGTGTAATTATTGCCGCCATTACACACGTCCCCACGGTGAATTAAAGTATTCCATGAACGAATCTCATATGGGAAATGCTTCTGATGTGCGCATTCCGATGTCGATAGTCTAGGAATTGACCATGGGCACAATCCGCCGTATCTTCACTACCATCTGCATTTTCCGTAAGATAATTGTGTAATACATATGTAGCTTTAACTACAGCATTTACTATTTTAATAATTGGTATTATAAATGGAGTCCTGTATACTCTTCATCTTGCGGCCAAAATTCCAAACACATTTTCCACAACTCCGCGCGCACACGATGAGCGATAATTAATTTTTTCCAGTCTACGATTTCCAGAAGCCTGTCTACCAGGATATTACCTCATTAGATGTTCCATCAATGGAAAGGCCTCATCTCCAACTACAACAAACGGCACGAGTCTTCCTCCGTTATATAACGATGCATCTGCAGGCAAGTTTTGCCCCCTTTGAGGCCTTTGCCCTAAAGCCGAACTTGAAAAAATGCCGCCATCACTAAATCTACCCTTCCCCCCAATGTCTATAGCCAGAAACTTATAGGTTGCATCTAGTAATGCGATGAAAACAATCGAAAACGTTTTCTTATAATTAAAGAACGAACTTCCAGAATTTGATGGAAACTAGTTCCATTATCACCGCCTTAGATAACTGATTCATATTATGAATGTTTTGCCAGGTAAGGTGTGCTTGGGATCGTTGCTGCTGGAATATCCAATCCTCACCAAGCTCTAATTTTTTGGCACTTTGTATTAAATTTACCTTCAAAATATTTTTTTGAGGGGGAAAATGCATTATGCACCTTCAGGTGAGGGAGGAAGCTCACCCGGTGTGTGGGACTCCCACCCACTAAAAAAAACCCTCTCTTTCGAACAGGTATCCACCTCGGTACCGTTATTCACATTTCTTCAAGGTGGTGTTCCGTATTTATCGTATAAATTGCCTCTCGTTATCCGTCAGTTTCTCCTTTCTTGATGGTTAAAATTATTGCTATATATGAGGACACCCTCTGCCAGGATTCTCCATTTTCCACCATCGTCGCGATGATGTTATTAGGCGATAATGGTCCCAGTTCACCCTCTAAGGCGTCTCTTTCTACAGATGATCGAGGTCTATCAACAATTTTTGCAATTTCTGCTAATGATTTGCTTTCATTTCTCAATTTAACTGTTAATTGTTTTATACAAATCGAAATTTCCGTTCTTCGTTCCATTTTGATAGTTAGGAGAATATTATTCAACTAAAAATATTTTGCAAAGTATGTTACTTTTATAATTATAGGGACTTTTCCTATTTTACAAAGACTGGGCTTATTATATTGGTGGCTTTTATCTGTATGTACTTTTCCGTGGGGTTTCCTAAACACATTTTTTTAGATTCTTTTTTGCTGCTTTGTAAACTATTTCACTGAAAACGTTTAAGCTTGGACATTATTAGTTTTACGTTATAATAATTATATTACAACTGTTCTTATACATGAAATCCTTTATTTAAACAGTTTGTTGAGATTTATACTGGTGTACGTAGGCTTTCGTGAGCACTGCCTGGATTTAACGCTAACCAGTTAGGGTTAATACATCATACAGGGTGCAGCAGAAAGAGCTCCCCGATCTGAGAGATTCAGTTCAACAACCTCCTCGACGTTCCGCAAGAAAGTGTGCATCACCTTACGATTATCTGATCGAAGTGTGAGAAGAATCTTGCATCGAGATTTGAAAATGCATCCCTATAAGATTGTGTTGGAGCAAGAACTGAGATTACGAAGTCCGTAGAAACTTGTCAAGACACGCTTCGGAACATTCATTGAGAAAATGTGATTTTTTCAGGCGAGGCACATTTTCATTTGTCAAGTGCAGTAAATAGACAAAATTGCAGGTACTGGTCTGAAAACAATCCCCAGGAACTCCATCAACGACCACTCCATAGTCCCAAAGTAACAGCGTGGTGTGCTGTTTTTAATTTTGGTGTGATTGGTCCGTATTTTTTTTTGATGAAAATGGTAAGAGTGTTACTGTAAACAGCAATCGGTACTGTGCCATGCTCCGTGACTAACTACAGCGAAAACTAGACGAACTGTTTAATGACCCTGCGAATGTGTGGTTCCACCAAGATGGCGCCACAGCCCACACAGCACGTCAATCACTGACATTGGCGAGGAAAATGTTTCCTGGACATGTCATCTTTTAGCATGGTGATATTGGGTGGCCACCACGTTCGCCAGACTTGACGCACTGTGATTTTTTTCTGTGAGGCTATCTCAAGTCCAAGGTATACCAACATCGCCCTCAAAGTTTAGAAGCCCTCAAGGAAATGATAACTCAAGAAGTTGAAGCATTCACGCCCGACATGACTCGGAGAGTAATGAACAACTTCAGAGAACGGCTCAACCAATGCATCAACAATGGAGGAGGCCATTTGAGTGACGTATTATTTAATATTGCGCATTCTTAAACGAAATTCTGTGCGTTCTTAGATAATAACGATAAAAATGTCCTATCTTACTTGGTTTCGTTTTTCTTAGCTTCCCTAATAGAGGAACGCGGAGTGTATTATATACTCTTACATAGTAATCGGTTAATACGAAGCAATATTTTCATATTGTACTCGTTTAAAGCGGTCTAAAGCATGTTTCGAAGTAGTTGTTTAATATCCAGAACAAGCATTTTTCTTTTGAATGATTGTAGCGCCTGATTAGAAATAGGGATTGCTACCAGTTCTGGAATGATACCTGTTAGTAGAGCATCAAATTAAAGTATTGCAAGCAAGTGAAAAGAATGTAGACGATTTAAGGGTAGCGTCAGCGTATAACTACTGCAAACGCACGGTTTTACTTGTTTGGATCAATGCAGTAAATCTTAGTTCACTGATATCGTAAAAGGGTAAGCAGGCGTAAGTTATCACAGGATTAGAAAATAAAAAATATCCAAAAGGTACATTATAATACGTTATGACTGTACATGAAGCATGTATGTAACACTTATTTTTATAGCGCTAAACATACATATGTGCACAGAATTAACTGAACCAAATCGAGCTTTTTCATTAACCTGAACACACACGAACAGCGTAAAGGAAAATTTATCATGATTTCAGTCACAATTTCACGCCAAAAACACACGCGTTCTAGTCATATAGTGTAGCGATTTTATCAGAAAGTACATTGAAGACGATTATACAAGCGACCAACACGGGCGTGAGAAGAAAAGAGGTAGATATAGGAAAACAACAGTACAACTTCTTCGCATTGTTCTTGGACGGAAATTTTCGGTGACATGGTTAAGTTAATGTGCTAATTACCGTTTAAAACGTTTAAAATCTGATTACATGATATTAACGTTGGTTAACAAGGAAATTTATTATTATATTATATTTCCATTAACTTTAATAAAAAAGTCGATTATGAATAGTACTTTTTAAATCATTAACATGACAAATAGTTGCCATTTGCATGCATTGTACGTGTATGTACACTCAGTGCCAAAAAACCCGATGAGGTAACCCAAAATACATTTGAACAAATAAGACGTTGTTTTTTAATTTGTGCCGATAACGTTAACGCAACAAACTGTAGTTAATAGTGAGAGATCTGCTAGAGCGCAGTTGTTTCCCGAAAGAGAAATAATAAGGATAGAAGATGCTAAGACTTTCCAAACTAACCTTATAAAAAGCAAAAAATTCATTTTTGAAATAAGCTTTAGAGGAACAAATATATTAATTCCCTTCCCAATCCTTACCTAGTAACTACTCCATATATCTAGTACTTAATTGCATGTACATACATATATCTTTATATGCATTATTTTATCAAATCAGTTCCTATATTAAATCATTCAGATTTATTAAATAAATACTTTTACTACAGTACCTATTTAGTTACGCACAAGTAGAGTAAGAAATTAGAATAAAAGACATTACATATTTTTAAAAATAAGTATAACAGAAAGATGAAACTATTTTTTTTAAACTTACACATACATAGATTTTCTTCGACAAGCCCATCAAAGCTAGGCTATTTTTAGTCGGTGCTTGTGTGGTATTAGAAGATGAATTCTTCAAAAGAAATAAACAATCAAATAGAGCAAATTCCTATTTTTTATTTTAAAATAATAATTTAACAAAGAGGAATTTATAAGGAACAGTTTCCTTTAATACTAAATGAATCCTTAAATTTAGATAAAATTCACGTATGCAAAAAATAAACATCTTCTTTAGTCTCTCATGAACAACCTTCTTTCTTGTTATTTTTGAATCATGATAACCTGATTTAAGGTAAAATTCATTGAAAAACTTATGTGTAAAACATTTTAATTTGCCTATAATTTCAAAATGGATACCCTTTAATTGCTTTAAGATCCCTATTTTAAAAAAAAACTTACAATTCCATTATATCATATAGTTATACAGAGTGAATTCTTGCCAAACGGTTGCTCGTTTTAGTTTGTTAGAACCGAATACGCATAATTATGCTGTGCGGATGCTGGCGAACGTATGGCTTGTTTCATCTTTTTCTAATACATAGATACATCTGAGAATTACATTTCTTGTCCGACACATTATACCCAGCACGAGGGCGAGCACTCGGTGTATAAATTAATTAACCGTCATTTTCACAAATAGAAATATGCATCCGTCGTATACGACGCACAGAGTAAAAGTCAGTACAAACAACGCACGGCATAAATATGTTGGTGACTATTTGCAAGGTGTACACAGTTGACAATTTTCGTAAAGTTCAAGGCACAACACACAACGCTATCATTTATTGGTGCGGACGCGGGCTTTATATAGTCTATTTACGATAACATACTAGATATGCAATAACCCAATAACTATTAAAATAAAAATTACCGACATTACAACGCAAAATATTCAAATATGTGAACTGTCCTTTCACAGGACAATATGGCAGATGCTAAGTAAATGCTTTGAGTAGATGTAAACGAAACTTTAGCAGCATGCTTGTAAGATCTGTTAATAATGCACTTCATCTGTTATCGTAAATAGACACGTCTTTTACTTTCCCACAGAAGTGTTTGGGCTACAAAAAACATCAACAGTGAATAGAAATGTAGGTATTCATAATTAAACCGGGACAATTAATCAATCTTAGTGAATCAAAATTATGTATGTACAGGAGCAGAAAGAAGTAGAAGAAAAGCTTCAAAATAAGGAAATTAAATCCAACTATCAGGAAACAAAAAAAAAATAGAGAAAGCTAAGCGATGGGGAAACGGAAGGACAAGAGGGTCAATGTTTACACGAAGAAGGCAGCCGTTTAATAGAAGGGCCATCATATGAGGAAGTAATAAAAACCATAAAGAATAAAATCGGAAATGATAAAAATGGGTGGGGAAAAATTACAGCAGAAACTTACTGAAACGATAAATGCCGGCTGAATAACTAAATGCGCAATATGCCCAATACATAAAAAAGGAGATGCATCACCTTGTGAGAACCACAGAGGCATTGAACTGCTATAAAGTACTGGGTTATTTAATAAGAAGAAGGCTAAATGCGTACACACAGAATATTCTAGGAGAGTATCAAGCGGGCTTTTGAAGCAATAGGACTACGACAGATCTAATATTCACGCTAAAAGAAATTCAAACTATGAGTTATGAGTACAAAACACTGTTTATGTACATAGATTTCAAACAAGGGTATGACAATAAATATGAGCGAAATATATAAAGCAATGTTACAACTAAAGATTGCAAGAAAAGTAATAAGATGGTGAAAATGACTTTAGACAATACACAGAATAAAATATCATGGAATGGAGGCAAATCAAGAGAATTTGAAGTAGGAAGAGGGTTGAGACAAGGGAATCCTCTATCAACGACACTCTTGAACCTGACATTAGAAATAATAATAACGAATAGCAAAATAAAGAAGAAAAAAAGAAACAGAAAAACAAAAGAAGAGGATCTACAAAGCAACCATAAAACCTATCGCTACATATGTCTGTGAGACGTGAGTCCTGAATAAGGTGAAAGAGGAGCATATAAAAAGATGGGAAAGAAAATGCTGCGTGCTATATATGAAGCACTAAGAACCAAGAAAAATGGAGAAGGCGCACAAATCTAGAAGTAGAAGAAACATATGAAAGGCCTGATATCGTAGCGTTTGCCAAAGTCCAAAGAATAAGATGGCTGGGGCATGTAGAAAGACTAAACAGAGAAAGGTTACCAAAGTTAGCCCTTACCAGAAAACGAATAGGGAAAAAAAGAAAAGGGAGGGATAGAAAGATGGATGAATAAAGTGGGAGAAAAATGAAAATAGGAAATTGGAAGGAGATGATTGGGAATAGAGGAAAATGGAGAAATGTAGTCCGTAGAGCACTTCAAGAAAGTTGCTAATATCAGTATTTTATTAGCCCTAGTCCTTCACGACCTGTAGAACAAATTATTATTATATGTACAGAAGTATTAATGCAGTATATTTACTGGAATCGTATTCTTCAACTTATTTCACATGAGACGGTTATTGCCTTAGGGCAGATTGCCGAACTCATAGCAGTTATTTATATAAAAATGAGCGACTAGGAACCAAAATATGTATTCAGCAGATTACAGTTGAATTTAACATCAGGCAAGTTACGTCTTGCAATATAATAATAAGGGAAAATGAAATAATCTTGTGGAACTTATTGTTGAGAGTACATGTGCTTTGTAAACTCTCCATAGTTTGTTTAATCAACACATTATGTATGCATAAGTAGAAACTACGCGTCCTTCATTAAAGTTACAATTTACTTCTTTTCATAATAAAATAATATTAAAATAATACCTATTATCTACGCGAACAAAAGTTACAATAATTTCTATTCTAGAAATAAAAGTTTTATGCGACATAAATATTAAACTAGGATACATGTAGCCAAGTATTAATTAAAACAGATCAATAAAGCCTTTGTACTAGATACATACATATAATTATATATACTTCACTGACTTAAAAATGCATTAATAGTACCCGTGCATATTGTACTCAAGAATATTTCTCACAGAATGTAAGAAAACACGTCCATGGTTAAAAAAATTAGATCATAATTAATGAAGTAGGTAAGAAGTAACAGGCAAGTTTCGTAATGAGAATGAAGTGGATGTTTGTAACATATTTTGAATGTCAATAAATTACTTAGGTTTTTGCTCAATATAAACTGGCCGCCATAAAAAAAATGAACACCCAGTATAGGTTGCCGCTTTTTCTAAGCCTTTCACCGTATATTTAGTTTATTCGTATTATTGTAAGAAACGATGAAAATTTCAGCAAGATACGATACCTAGTAATAATTCATAGAAAAACTAATAATGCGTTGATCATTCAGTTAGTCTATTAGGCATACTTGAATTAGCCAATCAACGGTGGCCAATGGTATGCTATTCTAACTTCAACATTACCATTATCCATAGTAAGCCTCGTGGTGTGTGGCCATGCATCACCCTGTTGAAAAATTGTATTTACCATTTGTTGAAAATATGGTAATAACAGGAACATATAACAATAATTAGGAACATTTTTGATAACGAATCTCATTAAATTTGTCAAATAGCCCTCCACACAATAACACCTTTAGTAAGAGCCGTGTGTTGCTGTATAGAGAACTGCAAGTTTCTTCATTCTCGGGATTGCTTTCTGACCATTCTGCGACCATAAACAATATTTAGATTCGTCAGTGAACACCACTCTGGCCGTGCAATTTTATGGCGTGGAGTTAGAGGTAGACTAAGAAATGATCGGTACGATCTAAGCCCAAAAGATCGAATTCTTCGATATACAAATCGTATAAATATCTGTTGATTAATTAAACCTGTTCATCTTCACCAATTTCCCTTGTTGACGAGAAACGGTCCCTAAGAGTCACAAGCCGAAGAACATCTCAATCAGCAACATCACGAATGGATAATCCGGCTTTCTCGTAGGCCGATTATCTTCCCACGTTCAAACTCGGTTAATTGATGGAAATTCGTACGTTGTTGAAAAGGAGGCATTCTTTTATATTCTATTACGAGGAAATAAACATACTTTATAGTGTCACTTAAGTAAATATTGTCAGGAGAAAAAAAAATACATCTTTCCTGAAAATTTCACAACAGAATATCAACGGGGCTGGCAGTAAAACAAAAGGCGAAAAGTGGAAACCCAAATATTATACATTTAGTAATAGATGCTACTTTGCTCGACAATATTTGTTGATTCGCCATCGAATTTTTTTTTAATTGCAACCTATAGTTCTTTTTTTCTTCTGTTTAATAGTGTTATATTCGTTAGCCGGTCGTCACAAAAAATAATATGTTGCATTATTGTTTTTGCGAAAAACGCGAAAAACTAACTTGTTACATAATCGCGTTTATCAAGCTAGCTATTCCTAGGCGGTCATCAGCTGCTAATGCCTCTGCTTTGCGTTTGTCAGATTTGACTGTGAGAAGGATTTTACACGTAGGTCTCTAGTTTCACCCACACAAGGTACTGAAGCATGTTGAAAAGACATCTTTCAGAAAGTCCCCAAAAATGCTGTCTTGATAAAAAGTAACGCAGCGCATGTGTGGCAGTGTTAACAAACAGAATTTACGCTAGTGGGTTGAAAAATATCTCGTTACACGTAAGCGTTCATCTGATGTTGGAGCGTTCTTTCTCCAGAGGCTCCTAAAAGCTAACGCCCTCAATAAAAGCAGCAATACGCCAAGACATAGCAGCAGTATTGCCTCCAATATTGGAGTCATGCAAGTCTACAAATGTGGATTGAAAAAACTAGCCAACATTTGGACAATACAATTCTTAAGGGTAAAGGAAGAAAAACCTGATATGCACTTACATTTACAGAAATAAAATTCTAAATAGGACTTAAAATTGCCTTTAGATTAAAGCTGAAAATATAGAAGGTTGTTCTACCGGACCCTGTATATTGAAAGACTTTGTTTAATCATTAATTAAATAATTATATACAACCTCATGATTAATAGTCAAATAGATAACATTTAATGAAATGTTTCTCTCCCATATCAGTTTGCCCCGCCACAAATGTACCTATTGTTTTGTTGTTCCACAATGAACAGTGAAAAAAATAATAATGAAATTTTGAAAATCATTCATTTAAGCTTTTGAGCGTATTTAAGTTTAACTTAGGTTAAGTCTATCGTTAAATAAGCTTACAGCGATCCATAGCTTAAGATGTTTATACGGAGTACGAGGTATGTAAATGATAGCGCAGCGTTCAAACTGTCATCGTTGATGGCATTCTGGGTACGACAATGGGTGTTGCCACACATTGATTTTAAATAACGAACTTTTGGCGAGCAAAAATACCTCCATGATCGCCAAGCCCCTTTATTCAGGAGACTGGGGTTCCTGTGACTATTTCCTTTTCTCAAGATTGAAAATTCACCTTAATCCATTTTGGAACATTGGCGAACAATAAAAAGGTCATAACCGACCAGCTGAAGGCGATTCCAGTATCTGAGTCTCAGCGCGAATATAAAGAGTGGACAAACCATTTCCAGCGCTTTGTAACTGTCCATGATGACTTCTTTGAAGGAGATAATATGGAAATGTTTCATTTATTGAATGAAAAATAGTTTCAGTATTTTATTTACACACCTCGTATGATCGGAACGGTCACTGTTGAAGAACTGGTTACACATCCTGCTAAATTGGAATGTAAATATTTTATAAAATGTAAAATACTTTACAGTTAACAAATACAATCGATTGTTTCAGGACGTTTCCCTGTGGGACAATTTATGTGTTCAGCAATTCGGTAGCTGTAGCATTATTTAATAGAAACTAAGCCACTATTTATGCCAACCCGGCACAATATAACTGGATTATCAGAAATATGTCAGTTTATTACTGTTTTACACTTATAAGTGCAGATATGAGTGTATACAATTACTAATATTGAACAGTACATCACAAGGGGAAGGCTAACAGCACATGCTTGGCTGAATACCTGAGCGAAATGGAAAGACAGATGACACGATGCATAAATACAGACAAGAACATACATAGTCGATACCAGGCCATGCATTGCCTGCGGCAAGGACGTCGTCACGATTACTAACCGGCAAGGACTCCGGTGTTCATGTTTTTCTAGATTAAGTTTATTTGCTAAAGCAAAATATTTAGCAATTGCTACCTTACTCGTAAAGAGCTTAGTAGTGAATACTTTAATAGTAGTTTCTTCGAGCAGAAATAATGTACAAAGTGTTTATTTAGATAAAATTTGTTAGTAAGGTTTTTGAAACAAGGGGTAAAAGTAATATCATTGGGTGATTCGAAAAGGCATATTTGTGAGGAAGAGAGGAAAAAATGACTTGAATAAAATATGATAAATAAAATCTGAAAAAAACAGCAGTTATGAATAAATATGTAAATTTTAAAAAAATCATGGCGGCTTTCATATTTCTTACTTTTATACAATTACTTTGTTTTCTTTAATCTTTTTACAGCTTTTATTTTTAAAATTTATGTTCTATTTCATTAGGTGAAATATTTGTGTAATCTTGTTTTTACTCGTTTAGTTTTTTGAATTCTTTTTAATGTTTTTTGAGAAATATTTTTGTTTAGAATTTTTATTAACGAATTTATTTTTAATCGGTAATTTCATTCTTATTTTAATAATTTTTCCTCTCTTCCTCATAAACGTGCCTTTTACGGGCTTTCGAATGTAATTACATTGTTGTTCGAATAATTTTTTCATGTGTAGTTATAATTTTTCCGAATTTAGACTGATTTAACATTTCCTTATTTACAAATCCACCTCGCTCACAATTTGTGTGGTATGACCAAGTACCCGAAGGGCCACTACCTTTGTTTCCAAAGATATGTTTCTTGGCGTTGATTTCTAAGCATTGTTAATGACCCAAATGAATTAATAATGATGGAAGGCAATGTTAAAGACTCCAATAAGTAAAATAAGCATAATTCGTTTCTTCAAGTTTGTGGTTCATTTTGTCCTAGGAACCACCCAGAAGAGCTTTACTAGATATTAGAATGTAGATATTTGTCCAAAACGTCCAAGATTTTTATATACTCATTAGCATTTTTTAACTAAAATACTGAAGAACCCTGGCCTTTTAAAGTGTAAACCTTATTTCCCATTTTGTTTTGTCATATGACTGACATACAATAGATAATTCGTATTTCTATTTTCTTGCAACAAACGTATCCTGCATAGTACAGAATATACATATGGAGGTAGCTATTATTAAAAGCGTATAAACATTTCTTAATAAAAATGCTTCCTCAAAATATAAAATTTGTAAATGAATATCAGACTATCTGTTATACACAATTTATAAAATTATAAATCTTGTGTTCCACCTCGGACAGTCACAGGCATTAAATGTGTTTTCCTTTTAAAGTTTTTATTGATTATTTTTATTTCCATGCCGACGAACAAGTAATACTTTTTGCAATTTAAAGCAGAAATGGGATTCCGCTCCTCACTAATAGCCAGTTAGCGTATGGCCTGTATCTTTTCTCTCGCTCGACTGCCCGGCTATATATTTCTTCTACTGTACCTTCAATGTTACTGAATTAAATATATCCATCTCAATATTTGCATAGAGTTTAGTAGTTTATTCAACTAACCAACACTCACGGCGAATAAGCATTGACGGGAAATAGGACGAGAACGACAGAGTTCAACGTAAACTAACCGTATGTTCATGTCTATTACCACATTGCAGCGTAATGGTTTATTTACTGTAATACGCAAAGCTTTAAATACGTAAAGTAAATGAAGTTATGCTAGATCCGATGTTAAGTAAATAAATAGTTATAAAGTGAGTTCTACGACTTTAATCAACGCATTGCCATAAATGCTAAAAACAATCATTTGGAAAATTTATGGTGAAGGAATCACCTTACTCTATGCAAAGAGCTGCTTTATCTTTAGATAAGAGGCAGCCAAGCAAACAATAAGTAAGTCAGCACTAAAGGCATCTGCACACGGGTCGACTGGCACTCGAAGTGACTGCGACTCGAACTTGGATCGTCACTTGCGATTCACGCGTCGCAAATTGCTTTGGTCCGCACACGGGTCGATTTTTCTCGCCAGATTGCGTCATGCGATCCGAAAGGTTA
>JARFOC010000124.1:686810-711984 GCA_031763485.1 Osmoderma eremita
TGTGTCATAATCTTGTATCAAGTATGCCACGCAGGATCCGTGCTGTAATACAGGCACATGTTGGATCAACAAAACATCGATATTATCAATAAATTATCATTAAAAACCTTTTCTGTACATGTAGTTTTAATTTATTTCCAATACTTCCTCAGCAACCCTGTAAAACGCGGAGTGTCTAATACATATGGCCACGATAGTATATTCAAGTCGAAAAAGTGCTTTTCTATATAATGCCGCACAATTTCTTAATACTGTTTTACATTTTATCAACGCGTTTAGTGTTTTTAGCCTTCATATTATAAGAAAACCAGTTCTCAAATTACAACTTTCGATTTTAAGTTATTACAGTCGTAAACAATATTTAACAATAAAACCTGTTCTTCTTCTTTTGCCAGTCGGTTTTCGTAACTTTGAGGGACCATTCATTCTGTCGATGCGCGTCTACCTCAACCTTTTCATCTCCTTCTAGACCAGACAATCGTCAGCCAAAGGTCCGTTTTCTTTTCTCTCCTTCCCCGAAAAAACGTTTCTTCAGTAGATAATCGTTGGCCCGGTAACAGTACCATGTTAAGCATGACTCTGTCATTTTATCTGCTATGGATGCTTCTTTCAAATTACCCCTCATGTAATCATTGCGTGCTTTGTTTTTTAGTAGACCCCTGATTATAAGTATGCTAAACAGTTGCGGAAACGTAGTCAACACTCGTGGAGGTCTCACATGGTACAGACATTGCACTCATTGTCACATGTAGTTGATTGTTATTGTTTTTTTTACATAAGTTTTGTAAAATTTTATTAATTTTGAACATTATTCCTAAATAAGCAGACATTTCTCATTAAGTATTCGTAACTATTTCTAAAAGTAAACAATTATTCACCTATGTGGAGCAGAAATGCATTTCCTTGCATGTCCCCTGGATTATTTTGATGTGTGTATTTTTAACATTATATAGCAATAGTAAATTAATAAACACATATGCGAGATAATATTTTTTAAGCAGTCATCATAAGCGGACATACATGGGTGATTAAATTACAACAAATAAACAGAAGGGTACGCTGGACTCATGCTATCGCTAATTTTCAGTATATCTCCCAGTTTATTCAGTATAACAGCTAAATAAAAAATTAACCTATCAAGAATAATGGTAATAAATTGACATAACTATTTTAAATTTACGATATCACATATATTTTTTCTCTCTGTTATACATATATATTTCGAAAATTGTTAGTGTGTGGGTGTTAGTGGAAGCTATTACTCATAAATATGCTAACTTTGCCAAGGAAAATTTCCTTTGGTTTCTATTAAATTACACAGTTCTTACAATTTAATTTGGACATTCTAAAATTGTATTCGTCCCTCTTGTTTCGAGAATAAATTGTTCCGCGCCGAGATATTTGCGACGCAGCATGTACATCCTCAAGCCGAAACTTTTCCATATTACGCAAACAGTAATTTTTCATTTGTATTCTTTTCCCGGTAAACTGTAGCCGAGTGTGTACCCGCACCTTTTCAGTCATCCGCGAATTTTCATCCCCGGCCCTTCTCCGTTCCTTCGCACGGCGTTAATTTATTTTTGCGAGGTGGCGAGAACTCATCCGAGTTGGCCCCCATTTCCTTCCGTTCCTCTTGAATCCTGCGGAGTGTACTCAGCAGGTTGTTGTGATAACTGTTGGCGCAAAAATTGAGTTATGAGATGAAGGCTTCTGTGTTGACAATTCCCAGTGGAAATAAGTTGTTTGCGCGCTAACTCGGGCACTCCATTACCGATGCGCCTCCGTCCTCATTCCCCGGCAGACCCCTCCATTCTAAAGATGCCCGAATCCACGCCGCACGTCAATATCAATAAATGCCGCTAGGATACGTTTGCTGGGATATTCGCATACGATAACAGTGATTAAACCTTTTCCCCAGAAAAATATTCTATTGCAAATACATTGTCTGTAATTGCATGTACTAATAAATATAAATAATAATAAATAATAATTAAAATCTACTTTACATGGCGCCATCCTGTTCCACACGTTGCTAGGCTTTTAAAATCAGTACACATTATTTTTTTGTGGCTTCTAATTATGTAGGGTAGGTATAGGATACGGTGGCTTAAAATAAAGTTAAGTTAAAAATACCCCTTACCACCCTGTTGAGTAAAAGAACTCTGTATACGTATTTCGGCACCTAAGTTGCTATCCTCAGCAGAAAACCACAAAGGAAAAAAATAATGTCAGACGTCGCACTCCGAGAACAATCCTGCTCTTAGACCGCAATGTTGATAGTTGCGGTCTAAGAGCAGGATTGTTCTCGGAGTGCTACGTCTGGCATTACTTTTTTTTCTTTGTGGTTTTCTACTGAGGATGGCAACTTAGTTGCCGAAATACGTATACAGAGTTCTTTACTCAACAAGGTGGTGAGGGGTATTTTTAACTTAAGTTTATTTTAAGCCACCGTATTCTATACCTACAGTAGTTGTCTTCGTTTTTATTTATTGTTTAATCATTAACGTTATTTTTATTATTATTGTGTATTTCGTTTGTAAATATTAACGTGCCCGAATTAATTATTAGTCCATTAACGCACGTCGAGCTAAAAATGATTCATAGCCAGGTACCTCGACCCGACTTACCCGACCCGTCTTTTTACTGTAATTATATTCCTAATGGCTATGTTTTTGTTGAGGGTAGATTAATGTTAGAACGAATTGTTTCATTCAGAGTCTTTAGTCTTAAAGTTCCTATCGGAGAAGTCGGTACGTGAATAAAGTTATTGTTAAAGTTGGTTGGTGCGTTATTGTGTTTGAAAAATAAGTGGATTTAACAATTTTGTGCGGCAGGAGTGATCCGAACAGCGTATTCCGTCTGGTAAGCAAAAACCTTAATTCCAATTGTAAATATTATGCGTTAATCGAAACCGACAATTCGTGTTTTTTGCGCATCTTCTGCGTTCACTTCCGGAACAGAATTGTTGGAAATAGAATATGTGCTACTTCAAAATCTCCACGGCAGAATGCAAACACTTTTTGGCACATTTTTTGAATGACATCATGCGAAAAAAAGCTTGTAGAGAACAATGAATAGAATTTTGGTTGGCATTATGCATCCTGCCAAGTTTGAAATATATGAGATTTAGCGCGGTAGTCTGTTTACTCGGGTGCACAGACCACCAGAGGGATAGACACACAATTTCAACGATAAGTACCCCATCTATCCTTACTATATTATCTCTGATTAGTATCCTGTGTTGTTATCGCAAGCTGACAAATATTAATTTCAGATTATGTTGCTTTAAAGTACTTACTGTCTTAATAATGAAGCAACTATTCAACTGTTCTTTGTCATGGTTATTTACATTCTATATGTTACATACATAACAGTTACAGTAAGAAACATTTTGTGTTCCAAATTCACAACGTCACAGTTATGATAGAATTTGATGTGGCACTGCATGGTCAGTTGTAATAACACGACTAAATTGTAATATCCAGAGGTTATTCTAATTAAACAATTCAGCTTATCACTAGGTTTAAATTTAAATGTGTATATTTATGTAAATATACATAACTATAGCATAGACACTATTAGAGACGAAGGATATCTTACTAGAGTGGAGACAGAAAGATCGGTAAAATATACACTTCAGTAGCTTAGGCAGAAATAAGAATAGATAGAGGCAGGCAGGGTAATACGTGTGTCTTCAAAAGCATTTCTGTTCAGACAGACATCAGATCCAAAGTCTCTTTCAGTGTGGCTGATGCTTTCCATGGACGACAGCGTTGCTGTGACAAAGAAAAAGTGTCCAAAAATCGTCCATACCGAATCCCAACCCAAATTGCTGATCCATTAGCTGCGGTGGTCTTATGAAATTATTTAGAATATACGAAATTAGTGACCCTTTCTGATGAATGTAACTGAAGAAAAAGGTATGCGTTTAGTTATTTTACTTACAGTCGATAACATTTCTAAATCGTGCATTGAATATTGAAAATTTGTAAAACTTGGCAAATAACGTTGTAATCATAGGATCCAGTGTCGGCGTGGCAGCTGTACATAAGGTAGATATTTTACTCTGAATATAATGTTAAACGACATAATTGTGACTGGCGGAAGCATTTAATCAGGCGAAATTGGCAATTATAGTCAGATGCGAGGTAAATCAAAGCCTAAAAACCCTCGACCGACGTAACGCACTTAACACGTACATAATAATTTATTATTTAACGCTTCGTTTTAAGACGCGCGTTCGGATATACATATATACTTATGAATAAAATAATGTGGCCGAAATAACAGTGGAAGTAGGTTTAACGGAAAGGGCGAGATACACAAATTTATATGCATGTCATTAACTTTCTACATAAAACTGTTTACGTCGGCAATTACCAGGTCAAATCCGACATAATTTATCGGGATTTTAAACATTTGCGCATCTGTAAAACGAACGTTCATATACATATACCTCCGCACATACAGCTGTACAAAAGTTGACAGGCATACCTAAAGTATGTTTGTATGTATTCCACTGCAGTTACGTGCTACTCTCATTGATGGTGAGTGAACGGGTGTATATAAACGTTTTAATCTGCATATGTATATTCTACGTATGTATATGTATGTGTTGCTATGATACTATCCCCCTTTTTATTATATTAAATAAAAATAAATGATAATATATTTATTAAAGCCCACGTTATGGGTGACAATTGTAATGTTAGTTTTCTATCATGTATGAACACTTTCTCCATATTTGCATATACAGGCTGATTCATTTTCGAACCTCACCATGGGGATCTCGCTTATTATTGGAGATGGACGGTAGGTTTAAATTTGGCAAAGTTGCAAAATTTTGTGTTTGTTATGAACCCGAAGAAAAAATAAACCTGTGACAAATGACGTTCGAGATTTAAGAGAAAAGCGAAAAAATCTAATTTTTTTCTTTTACCTCTAGCACTTTTATTCGGCCTTGCAGAGAAAAACTAAAAACACATTCTCAGGGTCACTTTTGATCTTCTGTCTAATAGTGTTCTCGAAATTTTTATATGTACGTTTCGATTCCTTCTGGCCATCATCAACTTTCCTATTTCTTACCGGCGCCATATTGGATTTTGAGACCGTCAAAAAGAGTTTCTTTTTCTGATTTCAACCATGTATAACGTGTTGACAAAAAGTTTTGATATTATGATTTTATTGACCAAGAATATACTTTAATATTAAATAAGGTAGCCATGAAATTTAAAACTGTCAAACGTTTCAATTATCGTTCATTAGTAACAGAAAAATGTCGTACACCAACGAAAAAAGCTAGATATGTTAAGTATTCTTTATTCATGGAGCCGAAATACAACAACAGAGAGTACAAGATATTTACAATTGTTTCCAGAACAACAACACGTCGTACCATTTCTCTAGATCTTGTTTGACACTTGGTCAAGAATGGGTCGACGGAATATTTTACAAATAGTAACGTAAATGCGTTCTTTTGCAATATTTATGTAAATATTGTATTTTCTAGATAAATAATAATCCATCAACATCTCCACACGAAAACAAAATCATTTGATCAGATGAATCAAAATTTACGAATTCCGAAACGTTATATTTAAAAAATATTTTGTAAATATATTTTTTATATACTTCATCTTTTGAACGTACGTGTCGGCTATTGGCAAAAATCTTCTTTTTTTGATTTATTAGTCATTCGACGCCGATAAGATCACACGTTAACACGGATCTCTTTTGACTGGTAACTTAGTTATCGCTTTGGAGATTACGCCATGAATCCGCGGCTGACCGTTAGATGTCTCTGAACGAGCGACAGGCATTCCTCCGACGTGCACTGATGAGGACTAAGTGAGTCCGAAACAGCTGTCTGTACGTGAGGTATGCCTGGAACTATACAATTAGACGTGTTGTGTGATCTCAGAGGTATATTTATATATTTTTTGTATACTTCATTTGAACGTACTATTGACAGAAATATTTTTTTGATTTATCTCTCATATATTGTTGAAATTTATTTAAGTTTCTTTTCTTTAGTATTTGGAAGCATCTGTAAGTACAAATAAATAAATAAATAAGATTGGTGTTATTAACGCTCTTACAATCTGACTTGAGAAAGAGAACCAATTATGTTTTTTACAATGGATACAAGCCATGTGATTACTGTCCTTCGTCAGGTGTACCACAAGGATCTCACCTAGGACCCCTTCTTCTTGTCTTGTCATCAACGACTTACTTGGTTCTTTATCCTGCCCAGTACTTGGCTACGCTGATGACTTAAAGATTTACCTATCCATTAAAACACGGGATGATGTACTGCACCTACAGCAAAATTTGGATACCATAACCCAATGGTGTTCAGTTTCGAAATTAAAGCTGAAATTCAATAAATGTTTGTTTATTTGCTATAGCAGAAAAGTAATTTTTTTTGACTCTGTATGAAATAGATGGCAATACTAACACGTTTTCATACTGCTAAAGTTCTTCGTGTTTTATTTGACTCTCGTCTTTCTTTTGTGTCTCATATTACTAACTTATCTATTTCTGTTTTTAAAACATTAGTTTTTATATTGCGAACATCAAATTTTTTTTAACAACATTGCTTTATTCAAACCTTTGTACTTTATCTTTGTTGTCAGCAAGCTTCAGTATGCTGTAAGGTCCCTACACTACATTTACCGTTGTCGACAGAAAAAATTCAACGACACTTTTTAAAATATCGATGGTTTAAACTGGACGGCATTTACCGGAATAGAGGAATCAATTACACTTCGCTTTTAACAAGACATGGCGTGAAAGTAGAGGGAAGACACAGGCAGTTAAGTCATTGTGGAAGATAATCCATGGTATATTTGATTGTCCTTCCTTTCTTTCCAAAATTAATTTCTTTGTGCCTCGCATTGCCTCTCGTTGTTCCCCCATCTTTACATTTCCATTTTCACGCGCCAATCTGTTACAACCTTTTTGTTCGCTATGTGTCGATTCTATTAATGAGTATTGATTAATTTCAATTATTATTTTCTTCTTATTTTTTGTATTCTCTTTCTCTTTTGTTTAATTGTTTAGTTATCTTAGAATACTGTTGGATAATAAAACTATTATTATTATTATAAGTAAATGTTAGAAAAAGCTGACACAAAAGTTTTAACAATGTTTTAGATATCGTCAAATGCCATGTTATCATTAAAAATTCCCTCAGGAATTTTAAGGTCGAGTTACTTCGCCGTTCTTATAAAATACCAGAAAGATCCTAGACTAGTTAGAGTATAATGTGAATCAATACTACAGTTTCGGTAAGGTATTACTATTTAAGTTTTGGAATACTTACTTGAACTAATTGTAATTAAAACAGCCACTGTGGATTGATCCCCTTTACGTTGATAACAAAATTTTAAGCTTAGAAGCGTTTTGAAGATAAAAGTAACAAGTTGCTTATAGAACAGTTCCGTAACAGAGTATATTGATTCAATCAAATAGACATTTAGCTATTTTCCAGCAAATTATCTCTCAAAATACAGACTGCGGCTTTATGAACTCCTGAACATGAGTCAAAACATGCTTTGTATAATAAATGTAAAAAAAAACCTGAATAACTAAAAGTTTAGACATTCAGATATTTTTATTAATATTAGCCTTAATACCAAGTGCACCATTAATAAAATATAAATGCTTAAAGTACTTAATCTTTTACAGACGCGGGGAATAATAAAAGCCTTTGATAGTTTCTCCTTGTATGTTTGAAATTATTTTAAATATATATTCAATACTTGTGCTTTCACGGACAATATAATGCTAATACTTCAATTTCAAACAGTGAATGTAATGTTTTAGGAAAAATATCAGGGGAAGGTAATTGTTTGTTTTATATCTTTATGCAGCTGCGATTGTACTTCATTCAAGCTTCCATCTGTATTTCGTGTTTAACTTACCGCCGGCTGCACTTATCATTACCGATCTCTTCTATACTATGGCGAGACGTACAAACATCTTCATCAGCTGTTTTTTAAAAGAGAAAGTAACTGTTTATTTATATTTTTCTCCAACACTAATTAAATTGTCGGATGTTAAACGGTATATGCCAGTCTCTAATTGAACGGAAACATCTGGTTAATTTGCGGTAATACTTGCTTTTTGAAACTCGCATGTTGTTATTGTGGACTTGACGTATACGAGAAAAAATAATTAAATATTGTAATAATAAAATACCACATATAAAACCTTAATATTTGATACTTGGTGGGTATTTTGAATATACATTACACTTCGCGTCAACTGATTAGGCTCACAATAAATGATATAATTTACGCAATACTTACACAATTATTTTAGGTATAAAAGCATGTATAGTATTTTTATTGTTATGTTGCTTGAAATTATCATTGAATTAAAGTATTAAAAATTATTTTTAATATTAATGGCACTTCTATTAAAACAGCTGATATAGCCGCCGCGACTTCTGAATAGCCTCACAAGAAAAAAAGAACATAAGGAAAACTCAGGTTCTGTGTATGGAAATACTTTTATTGTACTACAAAATTGAAAACTGATGAAGTAACAATTTAACTTAATAATATTTATAATCAGTGTGACTTCCACCCTTGCAAATAACCTCAAATATACGATTTGGTAACGAATTGAATAAAGTGTTTAAATACTCCTGGGGTATGCCTCTGTTACGTTACTTACAATTAGTTGTACTGTGTTATGATACTGTTGGCCATCACCATATAGTCGTCTCGTAAAGCATCACCAGACATTTTCCATAATATTTAAATCGGGTGATACACTGGGCTACCCTAGGACTTCCATAGTTTGTTCTTCAAATCAGGTACAATAATCCGTGCAGCGTGATCATGTTGAAGAATCCATGGTAAACTTCCTACTGTCCTGTTTGTGATGTATGACAAGAACTTTTACATGCCCATGTATAGGCATAAGTGTTGTTTTAGTTCGTGCATTATTTCTTATGCGTGCATCCTGGAAAAAACCATTCTACGCTTGGCAAACACACACGCTCTTCCACTTCGTAGTTTACTAGTTGAATAGTTCGTAATATTATAGTGTAGCGTTAACTCGTAAAATAATGGATGGAAAGCATTATGGTGTTTAATTTATAATAAATATTTAAACACTACATTCGGCGACGAGAATAAAGTTAATGAAGATGGCTACGTATGGAGTGAAAGTAGAATTTAATCCCAAGGTCCATGACTGGATGGTACATCAAAAAAGACTTGAGCAATTTTTTATTGCAAACTCCGTTATTGAAGATGAAATAAAACGTGCCTTTCTATTGAATAGCCTTTCTCAAGATGCATATAAATTAATGGTTAATTTATATATACCCAGAGCACTCGAAGAAACAGATTTCACAACATTATTGTACGCACAAAAACGTGCCGTATTTGCAGAAAGGTATAAGTTTTACGGACTCAAAAAGAGAAAAGAAGAAACCTTGCGAATCAAGGAAGCAGCGTCCACTGCGATTTTGGAGGTATTACGGGACAAATTTATCTCGGGAATGGAGCCGAGGAAGGTGTTGGACCGAATGTTTGCTGGTACTAACGCTTTAACTTTCCAAAATGCGATGGATATTGCTCAAACGGCAGCATGCGCCCAAATAAGCTATGGGGTTTCCAGTGATTATTCTCTTCCTATAAAACATGAAAATATGTCCATACATCGCCTGGAGAATAAGCGAAGTTGCCAAGTACAACGTAATGGAGGGAAGCGGAACAGTAGAGGGTCACCTACTTCATCGGGCACTTCAATTGGATGTCATCGATGCGAAAGAAGCAATCACACACGTGATAAATGTAAATATAGAAATTCTTCTTCTAACAATTGCGATATAAAAGAACAGCTTAGCAATGTTTGTAAAAATAAACGCACTGTAAATTACCTAGAGGGAGGTTCAGATGCAGCTTTATTTTTATTTCAGTCAAATGATTTAGAGCCCATTACATTAAATGTTAAATTAAATGAGATAGCGCTGCAAGTGGAGCTCGATTCTGGATCGGCTTATTGTGTAATGTTTCACGAATTTTATTCAAAACATTTCAAAAATATTCAAGTAATTCCTAGTAATACCAATTTAATTAGTTATGTGCGTAATAAAATAAGACCTTTAGGAAAAGTTGAGGTTACAGTTAAGTTTGAGAACAAGGAAAGAGTTTTAGTTTTTTGTCATTAAGAATGAGGATCCGTCTTTGGTAGGTAGGAATTCTTTGAACGAATTTAATATTGGTTTTCGTAGTTTAAATCATGCCACAAATAATACGGAACAGTATTTACAAGGGAAATATGTCAATGTATTTAGCGATAATTTAGGTACTTTTACTAAATCAAAAATTCATTGGAACTTAAAGAAGGAGCGAAACTAAAATGTCTTAAACCAAGACCGGTTCCTTATTCTTTAATTGATAAGGTTGATAATGAAATAAACAGATTAGTTAGTTTAGGAGTGTTAATGCCAGTTGAGTTCAGTGAATGGGCTACACCTATATTTCCAATTTTTAAATCAGACGGTTCAGTTAGAAGATGAGGCGCTTATAGAATTACTATTAATCCGGAAATTTTGATTGATAAATTCCCGCTGCTTCGAATCGAAATATTAGTTGCTAACTTAAAAGGAGGGCAGAAATTTACAAAGATCGATATAAGTCAGGCGTATCAACAAGCTTTATTATCGGACGAGTCGAGAGAATTCAGAACAATTGCTACACATCGTTTGTTTATACGTATGTACAATAGATTACCACCATATGGTGTAAATTCGACACCCGCCCAGTTTCGACGCATTATAGATCAATGGTTACCTAAACTGGACGGGGTTTGTGCTTTTCTTGTCTTAGTTTAGATATCCTAGTCACTGGTCGTACAGATCAGGAACATTTAAGCAATCTAATAAAGGTATTAGATAGTTTAGAAAATTGTGGACTTACGATCAAAACAGAAAAATGTAATTTTGCCAAGAACATATTTCATATTGAGGCTTTATTATAGATAGACATAGTTTACATAAATCCGAGGAAAAAGTAAACGCGATACGCAATATTCCGGCACCACACAACGTAAGTCAGTTACGGTCGGTCATTTATTGGTTCAGTATCACCGTTTTATTATCACCGTTTTATTGCAAATATACCCGATATTATGTATCCTTTATATAATTTATTAAAGAAAGACGTGTCATGATATTGGGATAAAAAGTGTCAAGGATCATTTAACAAGATTCGCGAAGCTTTGTTATCTACAAATTGTTTAGCTCATTATGACCCGAACGTGGAATTAAATTTAACAGTGAATGCATCTAGTTACGGATTAGGTGCGGTACTCTCGCATGTGCACAAATCCGGCGAAGAGAAACCGATTGCGTTTGCATCGCGAACCTTATCTGACGCGGAAAAACATTATTCACAAATAGATAAAGAAGTTGCCGCTATTATTTTCGGAGTTCAAAGATTTTACGAATACGTATATGGACGGGAGAATTTAATTTGTGATCATAAACCGCTACTATCAATATTTGGTGGAAAGCAAGGCTTACCATCAATGATGGCAAATCGTTTACAACGATACGCACTATTTTTATCTGGATTTAAATTTAATATGAAGTACATACGTTAAATCCAATCAGAATTGTGCTGACTTTTTGTCGAGATTAGGTACCTTTGAAAACCGACGCAAATAATGTGGGGATGATCGAAGATTTAAATTACTTTAATTATATGTCTGAGAATGATAATTTTCCGATCGATTGTAGATCAATTATAAAAGAAATGCGAAATGATAAAATTTTGCAAAAAGTAAAAAAAATGAGCTAAACGGTTGGCCAGCAAAACCTACAAATGATATTAAAATATATTATAGACACAAGAATAATATAAATATACAAAATAACTTATTATTTTGGGGAGAAAAAGCAATTATTCCAATGAGTTTACAAGCTAAAATGTTATTGGAGTTACACGAAGCACACATGGGAATAGTTAGGATAAGGTCTTTAGCTCGTTCTTATGTGTGGTGGCCTACATTAAATGCAGATATTGAGAAAATTTGTAAAACATGTCATGTTTGCCAAATTCAGGGGCAGAATCCGCCAAAAACACCGGTAGCTTGTTAGCCCATAGCGGATACTGTTTGGGAACGCATTCGCGTTGACTTCTGTGGTCCAATTGTGGGTAAATATTTTGTAATTTGAGACAGATGCACTATCTAAGTGCTACACTGTTTATGGTGGGTTTCACTCTTATTAATAGGTCTCTGTACGTTCGGGCATTTTGAATACTATAAAATACAAAATAGGATACGGTGGCTTAAAACAGCAAAAAATTTTAAAAAATACCCTTACCACCTCGATGAGTGAAGAACTCCTGGATACGTATTTCGGCAACTAAGTTGCCATCCTCAGCAGAATCTACGAAGGAAGATAATGTTAAACGTCGCACTCTGGGAGATTTGCACCACACCACACCACTGCCACTGTTCAATCCAGTCCATATGGTTTCTCGTTTAGTCTATTTTCTTTATGTTTTTTCGTTAAAACCGGCTTTCTCTGCAATCTACGTCGTTTTAGATGTGCACACTTTTAAACTTATTCTTTGTACAGCCCTTAAACTGGCCGTAGATTGCACGGTTTGCTTGATTTTTCTGGCAGTACAATAGGAATTAGAAGCTTCGCGGAGAATACTTCTCCTTTCCCTCTCGGTAGTTGCAGTTTGAATGCCGCCCTGTAATTTTTTCCGTCTTTGTCCATATTTCGTACAAAATTATTCACAACTCGCGAACCTCTGTTAAATCTATTTCTATTACAGTAACCTTCTTCGTGCAATGCTTTAATTTTCCCTAGTTCTTCCGCACTTAACCTTCCACCACGTGCCATCCTATTTGAATAACTTCCAAAATTGTAAATTAACTATTTATTACTGTTAATGCAACCCACTTAAAAACAAAGTTTTTTTGGTGAAGCTAATTCGCGGTTTAGTCACTTGTAACAGTAAAACTTGTTGCACTGCGTCAAAGCTGCCAAATGCATCATATGCCATTTTTCTGTTCATATTTACCAAGATGCTCCAACCATATGCTCTAAACATATGCTTAAACTATCTTGGGGCAACCAATACCTGTAATATTGTATATGAATTGCTTTTTTGTTATACAGTTGTATGCCAGGTTACCAGTTGCTGTGATAAACACGCAACTCAACTCACCATTCCCTACAACAAGCGTTGCGTGATCTAAGTCATATGCTACTTATCCTTAACTACCTTAAGAAAACTGATGTGATGTTAATCTTCCTTTTCGGTATTCCGTACTAAAGCCGCTAGCAACAGAAATTTTCCTTGAGTTATATAAATTGATATTTATTACGATATTGATTGCTGGTACTATGAATGCACGCAAATGGTGCATTGCCCACTTACCTTACCCCTGTAAGAAACTACCAATGTATCTCCGTTATCTTAAATTAATATCTATGCGATCGCATATGATTGGATGTAGGTGCGAATTTAAAGGGATAATAAGTTACTTTGGTCTGGTGCAAAAGGAGATTGAAATCCTTAGATTGAATCACTAACTAAAATTTAAAAATAATCATTTGGATTTACACAAAATCAGTAATCGGAAATTATATTCAAAGTTGTACTTAACGCTTGAATTTTGTATAATTTGGTCATTTCAGTATCGTTACAGCTATTCCTGATACAATTACCTCTGAATATTTCAATTACTGGTGATGCAGTAGAAAATTATATAACATTACGTAGTAATAAGATTTTGATTCTGATAAAGAAAATACATAATTCATGATATATGACGAAATAGTATTCTTGATTGATATTTCTGGATTTTATACTACTATCTTGTTGAATAATGTGCTATTTATCTTGAGATGCACTAGATGTGAGATTCATGTGATACTTGCAGCCCTTTTTTAAAGATCTTGTTAATAATAATGCTTCCTGCAACTTATTTCATTTATAATTCCACTGTTTTATAAGGCGTCTTTGAGTTGTTGAGTAGTCTAATCTTAATATTTGAATTTTAATGGTAAATCCCAGTTTGACAAAATCAAGCATTGGCTTTTGGAATATTTGGTAGGCTGCGATCAGCTTCAGCTTTATCTTTGATGTTGCATAGATAGCTTCTTTAATGAATTGTCTGATTAGACCAGAACGCATATAACTAAACAAATCTCGCTTTTTGTCTTTTAGGTTATCAAATAATATTCCGATTGAACTCGTAATTGGCAATTATATCATCAAATCATATGATTAACTTATATCATCTATTGCATCTACCTTTTGGATGTGGATAAGGAAATCGAAGACAGCTAGTTTCTATTGCAGCTTATGATAAAAATGGGTTGCATTCCATTAACATTACTACATACAGGGCTTTTTTTGTAACGTTACACATAGGTATTTCCTACAGGTAACCTTAAGTGACAAAGTAGGCAACCAGTTATACGTTAACGCGTCGTCAGTGTGGAAAAAAAACAATTCTTTGTGTCAAATATTTCTTTATTAATTTAATAATTAATTTTTTTATATTTATTCATACATCATTCACAAATTAAATACATTTTATTGAGAAGTAGAAAATTTATTTAAATTATGAACAGGTAATACAAAGATAAAGAGGTGTCAATGCTTCTGATATCATTGACACCAGAAAAATAGTAATTTAAGACAGGTTAGGGACATTTTTTCAGTCAATTATCCTGCATTGGGTGTAGTATCGACGTCGACTCTTGCCATGTGTCGATACCAATTGGTACTATGTGAACGATTCTACTGTCGACTTTGCTTCCCCCATCATAGCGACACTCTCGACTTCAAAGCGACAGCCAAAGACGTGTCGCCTTGAAGAGAGATACTCTCGCTGCGGCGTTTTTTAAGCGAGTAAGAAGGAGATAGACAATGGGAAAGCACGGTCATTCAAAACATTTTATAATACTTGTCATAAAATCCCAAAAATTTAAATTGCAAAGTTGAAAACATCTGTGTTCCATATGAAAAGAAGAGTTTTACACTGACGATGCTAACGTATAACTGGTTGCCGACTATGTCGCTTAACGTTATCTGTAGGAAATTTCTATGTGTAAAACGTTACAAAAATGCACGGTATATCTTCTAAAAATACGGAACTTTAGAAAAAATAGTTATTTCTTATTATTAATGTGAGAAGACTAGATTTCTATTGATTTATCTGTTTTAGAAATATATCTAAATCCTACTTCTGTGAACCAATGCTTCATATCAGATTTAACCGCATTAGCTGCTTCAAGCCTTATTTGTTTTGTCATTCCTGTCTCTTGTTTTTAATATCCATGCACAATTTCCTGCCCTATACAGCGCACATACATATGCTGTTGCAACCTATCTACTCTAATTAATAGAGCTCTCATACGTTTATACCAAGTTGTACACAAATGTCAAAGCCTTCCAAGCGGTATATGTAAGTTTAACAAGACTGTATTATTTAATAATAGGCATATTTTTATATACAATTAATGCACGTTTTTGGCATTGTTCTTTTCAATTTTGTTTTACATGGCTTTACTTTTGCGTCTTTTCAAAAACCCTCGTATTTTTTTCCAATTCTTTGTAGTGCCACCATTTTATACACCTTCAATGTATGTATTTATGCTAAATAACACATGCTTTACGAATCCGAAACGATTTGAAAGATACATACATCTATAATCTCTGACCTTGATATAATAAACAACACTTTCCCCTTTCGGACATCGAAGTTATTATCCATTTTCAGATACACGTGAATACGAGACGCATAAGTTTATCATTTCAATACGACTATTTATCAAACAACTTGTCCGTTGCCTCGACTTCCACAAATCACTCTCAAATTTATGTACAGCACTAGCGACAATACGTAAACTCACTCCATGGGCGTAATTTTCAGGCGCAACGCAAACGCGCCTCTCAATACCTAATCTAAATTTAAAAGCGATCGACGACGATAAGATCTGAAAGTGGAGGACCTTTTCAGAATCGTGACCGTCGTGCTCAAGGTCGACGCAAATTAAAGCGGTATTATAAAAACGCAACAACCGGTCGGATCCCTAAAGGTTCTGCGTAGACTCCAGTCGCGGATTGCGATCTAATGGAAAGGCGAGATGCGCTCTGCAGATGGAGAGGATTACATACAGTTCGAGGTTACGATGTTATACGGTTGTCTATAGTCGAACATGCGTTCTCAAGTCGTCGCCGGAATCGTGTAGGCGTGTGTTAATAAGCGAAAATTATTATTAACATAAATTGAGCTTATCTGATATGTTTAACAAACGCAATTTAGAGCGTTGGCTTGCTTATAATGGTGCGGACAACGCGATTTAAGTGCAAAACGAGATTATCCAACACTTATTGTATTTTATTGCTGCATTTCTGAAGACTTCATCCAGCGAGTAATCGTACAAGTCTTATAGTTTGGAATTATACCTATCACTCGACGAAATTATTCGTTTAATATACACTCTGGTTTAAAATATGTATTGATATTATTTAGTGGATTCTATACTAGGAATTTTATAAAAATACTTTTACTTATGAAGTTGTTAATTGTTGTTACTTAAGAAGCTGAAGAAACGTGAGTATTTACAAGATTTCTAAAATAATTCTAGTAGTAGTACTAGACTTGTAGTACTAGTACTTGTACCGTTGCATTACACCTCCAATGAATGCAACGGTATAATTTAAAATATCTTTATTCAAATACAATAGAAATTTTAAATGTCGGTGCAGTTTTGGCAAGATTTTAAGTTGATGTTGTTAGATTATCATTTATATAATGTAAAAAGGAGTTGTGGATGGGTAATAAAGTGGAGAGAAAGCCTATAGTAAGAAGACACGAGCTATCGTGCAAGCGGGACGTCAGTTTTGACAGTACGTCAAAACTAAATTAAAAGAAGTCAGTCAGGTGACATTGCTGACGGCGATAATTCTCAGGAGGCGAGAAGTCAATTTTGACATTACGAAAAAATAAATGAAATAAAAGCAGTCAAGGGACAATTCTTGGCCTGGCTGGGGGTGTTACTAAGTTTAAAGAGTCAAGTGACATTAATTGACATGATTGGTTGCGTTATTTAAGTAAAAGTCGTTATCGACTCAGTAACCCCGTAATAAGTCATTAATTCAGAGATATCTGTTCGTGAGTCCGACCAATAAAGAGAGCGAAGACCAGGAAGCGATCAAGGCAGGTTGGCTGTATTAAATCCCAACTCCCCGTCGAATCTGGTAGCCGCGGCGAATTAGAAAATTGGAATCCGGAGAGCTAAGTCCACCAACTCCTGCATTACGTAGTTTTTAACTAATATTTAATAATATTTTAAATTAATATTCATATTAACAGTCAAAAGGGGCCCCAAATCTATATTTTATCCATTGTTGTTTAATTTTGTTGTTGTTTTTGCCCTTCTTATGTAATAAACTTGTTATCACATTAATCATAAGGAGCATAAATTACTTTTACTAGAACTGCACGACTTGAGAAGTATAAATAGAGTAGGTACTCATGCTGGACAAACTATTTTCGAAATTAAGTTTAAGTTTATTGTAAGAGTACGGTTACAGAGGTTTAACTTACCTACATATAAATATTCTCCAATTTTAAATTAATGTTCGTGAGGGATTTTCTAAACACTTTGTTAGTTTTAGGACATTTAATAAAGCCGTGTAATACTAAAATACGTTAAAATATCTCAGAGACCTTCAAGAAAAATACAGGAAAAGAAATAATTTAATAAGTTGTTGATGTATCAAATTGTGTAGGTATTTTCTCTTATGAACCACCCACAGAAAATTAAGGCCTCCCAAAATTATTAGAACTGTTACTTCTACGATATTAGAAATAGCGTATTGGGTCACGTGATTTTAACGTTAGGGTAAGGAGTGCGATAACTCTCTAATAATACCATTAAGAACCATACCATTAAGAAGAAAACGGAGCCACAATATTGTGGGTTCTAGGGGCTTTTGTTAGTTTAGGAACTCCAACATTATTAGCAGTAAGAATAATTGAGATAAAGCGGGACATGATGGACGGGAATCTGATAAACCTTTAATCAAATCAAATTAAAACAAAAAATACCCTTACCACCGTAGTGAGTGAAAAACTCTAGTATGTATTTCGGCGATTCTCAGTAGAATCTACCAAGGAAAATAATGTTAGATGTAGATAGGCTATGCACCAGATCACCATTGGAATAACACTGAGTATGTATACTGGATTAACACTGAATTAGTGTATACACTGGAATGCCATTGAAGTACACACTTCTGACACTACATATCTATCAATATCAAGCGCGTCAGTGTTGCAAACTGTCGAAATAACACACACTTCAAATAGAAACCAACAGATGGCCCACCCATTACATATGTACATTGTGCATCTAAAATCCCATTTCTATATACATATTTATTTAAAAAAGCATACAAATTATATTCATGTAAAGCACCTTGTTGTATGTAATAAATGAGTACATGTACACAGGTAGACGTACATTGACGTTTTTCTTTAACGCAATCACCAATGAACTTAATTAACCAAAAAGAACCCGAACAAACCAGCGCGTACTTTTGTATAACAACGGGTCATCATTGAAGTTATTCGCGGAATTCTCACAGTTAAATTATGTCGTTACGGCAATTTATACAACAACTAGCCGCAAAGGGACATTTAGAGACGGAAAATATTCGATCCGTTTACGCTAACGGACAAACAATTACATCACATCGCTACAACACATGCGATTGCGATATTGAATTTTTCTCTTCTCTTTTTTTGTACTCATCGGAACGATTTCTTCGTTAAGTGGGTTGTAATTACCACATCTCCTCTCGTACGGTTACGAGATGGTTATGCATGTGTGCGATTGCGTTTGTACGTATGTATGTAGAGTATGTATGAAAGCAGCTGTGTTTACATGTTTATAAGGACCGGATACCGGAGCAAATCGACCGAGTTCTTATTAGCGTCGGATTTATGACGCACGATTTGCATACGCGTCGTGTAGACTGTTTATTTCTGATTGAAGAACGTGTAATTTAAGGAATCCGCGAAGAGTTAGCGTAATCGTTTGTGTCTTTCGTAAATATTGGTACTTTTCGACGGCACACTGTTATCAACATGCCGTCTGTAAAGAGGGATTGGAATGTTTAGAAATTTCTATCGTGATTCACCGACTGAGATGTCTTTTAATGACGCTGATTTGACAGATGTTTAGGTTAGTGGCTTATTTAATTGAACAAGTTGGCAGTAAGTTTGGTAGATATGCCATCACAGACAAATTACAGTCATAGCATCAGTTTCCTAATAGTTCCAGCGCCATAATGATTAGCATTATGCTTAGGTTGTGTTTTTCAGAATTTGGTGGATGCGCCGATTAAGTGAAGTTTTACTTTATTTGAAATATCAATGACAATTGCTGCTGTTGTACAGTGAAGCAATATAAGATGACAATGTATGTAATGGTTATTGCAGACAATAAATATATCTATCTATCTGTAATAGCCATAGTCGTTTATTACGAGGCACCTATATATTATAGTTCATGGTTATAACTACGCCATTATCTGAAAATGATGTGTTTCTAAAATGATCAAATATTAACAAAACATAATTACAAAAGTATTGTTATTATTATTAATAATAAAGATTAATTCTAGTAAATTAAACAATACATAAAATTTATTGAATGCAAAACTATTTAAAATAAAAAATACCCTTACCACCTTGTTGAGTAAAAAACTGTAAATGCGTATTTTGCCATCCTCAGCAGAAAACCACAATGGAAAATAATGTCAGACGTAGCACTCTGGCTGAAATACACCTCATAGAACACCACTAATAACATTAATTTCGCGCTCATAACCTATGTTGGTATCTTCATAATCCGAAATATATTAACCGTTGCTTGTCGTTCATTGTTACAATATTTACTCATTGTCATTAATTTTTACCGGCCCCCTAGACAATTAACACATTATTAGTAAGCCGATCGTTGCACGATGTTTAACGATGAAGTCGTATATTAAGGCATAGGTTAGGAGCGCGAAATTAATATTATTAGTGTTGTCCTGTGAGGTGGATTTCTCCCAGAGTGCTACGTCTGACATTATTTTCCATTGTGGTTTTCTGCCGAGGATGGCCGAAATACGTATTCAGAGTTCTTTACTCAACAAGGTGGTAAGGGTATTTTTTATTTTAAATAGTTTTGCATTCAATAAATTTTATGTATTGTTTAATTTACTAGAATTAATCTTTATTATTAATAATAATAACAATACTTTTGTAATTATGTTTTGTTAATATTTGATCATTTTAGAAACACATCATTTTCAGATAATGGCGTAGTTATAACCATGAACTATAATATATAGGTGCCTCGTAATAAACGACTTTGGCTATTACAGATAGATAGATAGATATATTTATTTTTATTTTATGAATTTTTTATTTTAAATTTATTTTAAGCCACCGTATCCTATTATCTTATAGCAAAACTGTTTAACAAACTACCTAATAATATAAAACGGATGTATAGTTTTAAACCTTTTAATGCGAAAAGTAAAATTCAAAGTCCAAAAACTAAAGTTTTCAGGAAGCGACTTTTTTTAACTACTTCCTAGTTTGAGCTATTTAGCTCTAATTTAGATGCTACGCCTTTATTTTAAATAACATCCTATCGGTCACATCTTATTTTATCATGGTAGGTACCCTAAGATCTCAATTTTGACAAAAAAATGGACTGTCTGTCTGTCTTGAATGGAAATATTAATTGTTCCTCGGTGATTTTATTAATTTATGTTTAATATAAAATGGTCAGGGTTGATATAAATCATGAAACTTTGGTTTACTTTAAACATTGATACTTTTTATACGGAAATATTTTATTTTTGAAAAGTGCTGTTAAGATTTTGCTCAGCAATCTGGAGTAGGTAAAAAACTGACAAAGATCTTTGTTTCTACAACTTTAGTTCTGCCACAGAATAACAGAATGGTCGCAATTGACATATCTATTGTTTTCCGAGGGTATCGTTTAATTGACCTTCAACGCGGCCGACATGTTCTAAAAGTGTATTTGAGGGAAATTTAAAATAGGACATTTTCCAAAAAATGCGCATCTATGATAAACGATGTCTTGTTTTAATGTTGTTTAATTTTATATTACTATAGTAGTAGGTCATAATGAATTAATGTAAACAGAAACACCAGTAACTTATTTAAATATGTTTAATAATCATAAATTTAACTTTTTTACTTTTTCCTACAGTTGGGATGTTTCTATTTAAATATTTTAGAATATGAAATCTTACAAAAAGGTTTATCAAATCATTATATGGTGTATCATATCTTATGTTTTCAACCAATGTTTTCATAAATTCTCCTGGGTGTAATTGCATGCAGCCTTCCTCAATGTTTGCAATTAATATTTGCCCCAAGAGACCACTTACATTCATAATCAGACATTGGAGAAACACCCCTCTTCTATATTGCTTCATCTGCAACAATAAAAATATGGAGGATTTGATAATATTGTGCTTGCTGTGAAGTTACTTTCAATAGCAAACTCTGATAAAGAACTGCTTTGTGATTGCTCACCTATACTTAACGAGAGTTATATCTTATAATACTTTCACTCTCTTGGATGGTGGAACTGCTACAAAAAAAATTGCAATTTTTAACAAATTACTAAAAAGCACACAAAAGTTGTTTACTGTGTTACAGCAGATAGCCTACTAACAAGAACTATATTTTTAATACGTTATTACGTATAAATACGTATAAATAATAAAGAATTATATGGAAATATTTTTCCTATAATTCTATGCAACAGTTGTTGGTTTTGGTAAGATCAAGTCATATTATTAAAATTTTTATAATACCAGATATATTTATTAAATAAGAATATCAACTATAATGTAACAGTATGTACTAAATGGTAGTTTAAAATTATTAACAAAGGCATGCTATAATTAATAGAGAAAATAAATATTATATAAATAATACCTACATTGTTAATATTTAAGCAGTACCTCTGTCTGATGTAAGGCTACCCATATCTGAAATAAGGTCATCTACATCGAAGTTTGTTGGAATAGCATGGGACTGTACTCTATTTTTTAAGTCATTTAGAAGCATTTTGCTTCAAAATGTTTTTCACACACGTATGTACTTACCACAATTTTGTTCCATCCCTTTCATGAAGGTCTCTCCTTCGACAATTTTCTATCCATACTAAAGCTCTAAAATAAGTCACCCTTTTATGTAATATACATATCTGCGTGCATTATTATACAACTTACCCTTGCGAAGCTTTAGGAAATGAGAAGAAACTAATCTTAGTATTGCTTATATTATTTTTACAAGATGGAACGCAACAATAACGGGAAGGATGTTTTGCTTTCCTCATAATTCTAACAATAAATAGAAACTAGAAATACTTAGAAAACCAAAAATTTATCTTTAAACTAATGATAGATGCACTAAAAATAATTATAACACTAAAATTGTTTTAAAATTAACCTCAATATAAAATAAACTAAATATAATTCACCGAAAACTAAATATTCATGAAAACGTCCTCAAAATAATCCAAAATATCAATAATAAATATTTGGCCCGCTCAACAAGATTTGCTAGTAAACAATACACCTTCTAAAGATGGCCGATTGGAATCTGGGCAAAATTTCCAAGATCTCTTATTTTTCAACTTTGTCCATTCTGTTATTCTGTGGTTCTACTGAACATACAAATCGCGCTGGATCATATAAAAGTCGAATACCGTGTCGTGTATGTCCTAGTTAATCTTTCGATCTGCATGAGTGAAGGCGTTTGGCTGATGTTGAAAATGAGAAGTAGAGGGAGAAAATTACATGGTATTTGGCAATATTTTGTTAAGAAAACTGTCGTTGGCAAACTTGGGTGTCTGTTTTCTTTGAATGTATATATTTTTTTACATATTATTCTATAAACATTATTGTTATTATTATCAATTGTTTAGCCTTCCTGCAATTAACTTTTTGCTAATTTCTAAAAGTCTTACCGAATCCCATACGCACCTTCTAGATAGAATATGTATTAAATCCACGTTTTCTAATCAACTTCTTCGCAAACGATTTTACATTAATATTAGCTAAGAAATGATGTTATTGCAGTACCTACATACGATATCTGGTTTCAACTTCAATCGTTATTAACATTTAATAAGTCGCGCACGTTTCTTGCAATTATACACGTGTATATTTTACCTCCGTATATGGTATTTTTTCGCGGCTAAAACTGATTTCGCATGTAACGTTTACGAGCCATTCGAACGCAATGTGCGTTTCCCTTAATGGTGGCATTTAAAAAAAAGCGCAAAATATATTACATTTACTTATTTAAATCCTGACATTTATGTTGAAAAGCAAGAGGAACATTGATAAATGACGGGACGATTTCGAAACGCGCGCTGTCACCGCTAAAGTCCAGCTTGTTTGATGTGTACATACTTATTTATGTATATGCGTATGGGAGAAAAGGCAAACGCGGTGAAAAATATTAGTACCGGAAGAGGGATATGTTTAGATGTATATTTAATGGTTATTATCTCTTATATTTATGTCTATATGTATTTACTTGGAAGCCGTCAAGGTTGATTATTCAGATAGCGTAAGATAAATTTGAAGATAAGTGAAGCGGACGTTTAGTTATTGGGCGTTCATTATGCTTTCCATATAACAATTGTGTAGTGTACAGATGCTCGACCGTGTTGAAAGACAAGTTATTTTGGAGATAAATTGATATTGAGGGAAATTTAAATACATTTAAATCCAGTTATGATTTCGTCAAGTAAATAAGGACCTAGAATTGTTTCATTAACTTTGCCCAATCAAACGTTTACTCTTAAAGAGTTTTGAGGGTGAAACTCCATCGTAAGATGATGATTCTCGCTAGCTCAATAATGACAGTTATACTTAGTATGATCTCCATTTAAAACAAAAGCAGTCGTGTCAGAAAAAAATGTCCTCTTTGCAGAATTGTCACTACTAAATGCAGTAATGTGAACACGTTGTTGATAACTTTATTAAGGATAACCTATTAAACCTGAACTTTACTTACAGTCAGCATTTTGTCAGTTTGTTTTGGAACTCACCTAAAGTACTTACATTACATTTTACCCATATCTGATTAAGCGTTCTAAATTTGAAAGCTGAAACTGTCGGGAAAAAAAACATAACACACGGCAGATATCGTAGGAGAGTAGCACGAAAAAAGCCGTATATAAGTGAAATAAATAGACAGAAACAACTAACATCTGCTAAAAAATACTTACGAAAGATGAAGTATATAAAAAATATATTTAAAAAAATATATAAATATACCACTGAGATCACACAACACGTCTGATTGTATAGTTCCAGGCATTCCTCACGTAGAGAGCTGTTTCGGACTCACTTGGTCCTCATCAGTGCACGTCGGAGGAATGCCTGTCGCTAGTTCAATACTCCGTATCGTTAACCAAACGTTGCACATGCCTTTAAGGAAAATCCCAGAGACATCTAACGCCCAGCCGCGGATTCATGGAGCAAAAAATACTTAAACAAGCTATTGGAATTTTGAAAAAAAACATCTCTTTTTTCCGATGAAAATAAATTTAATATTTTCGGCTCTAAGGGGGAAAAATTGTACGGGGAACCAAAAAAATATGGAACTAGCAAAAGGAATTTATTTCCAACGGTAAAACATAGGGAAGGACTTGTAATGGTTTGGAGGTTTGTGGCTTACAGTGGGGTGGGAAAATTACATTTTTTTGATGGCATGCTAATGTGTTTGAGGATGCTGGGGATTGAAGACAGTTTTTAATATGAAAATAATGCTATAGATGTAAGAAGTTCATATTGTCATGAGAATTAACATGGAAATGGGATTTGAATTATATATTGTTTGTAAAAATGGTATTTCTTCAGCATATTAAGTTCAATCGGTGATATTAGGGACTCTTGGACAGTTTTTTTTAAATGGTTCAAAGATAACAAGCTTCATGTCAACAGCAAGAAAACCGTTTTTATTCGTTTTAGTCCTGACATAGACAAATTAAGCGAGTGTGACTTAATTCGTATGAACTCTAAGACGATTGAGCAAATACAGAGTACGAGGTTTTTGG
>JARFOC010000124.1:712084-723992 GCA_031763485.1 Osmoderma eremita
AAAGTTCTCCATACTCGAGTCTGAGGTAAATTTCATTCTGACGCCACTTCGCGTGGAGATGTTGATGGATTATTATTCATCTAGAAAATACAATATTTACGTAAATATTGCAAAAAACGCATTTACTTCAGTATTTGTAAAATATTCCGTCGATTTTCATTCAAATTCTTAACATAAATAATACCCTTGGCTTGGTAAACGATCCATTCTTGACCAAGTGTCAAACAAGATCTAGAGAAATGGTACGACGTGTTCTCGTTATGGATACAATTGTAAATACCTTGTACTCTCTATTGTTGTATTTCGGCTCGATGAATAAAGAATATTTAACGTATCTCGTTTCTTTTCGTTGGTGTACGACATTTTTCTATTACTAATGAACGATAATTGAAACGTTTGACAGTTTTAAGTTTCATGGCTGCCTTATATAACTATTTTTTTATATGACTATTTTCTTCACACATTTTGGCTAATATCTCGAAAACAGTTAGAGCTATCGGAATTTGGTTTTCACAAGTCGATGCGCCGTGGAATGGCGCTTATTTTGGTATATAATATGTCCCGGCTATCTTTATTTTATCGGTTCGGTCTCTATGCTCCTCCAAAGTTCCTCGATTGTGCTTCAAACCTCCTAGATTATCGCTCAATTTTAATTTTCTTCCGACAGTTCTAGACAGCCGAATCGCGCGAAGTTTTGCAGGGATAGTTAGCCATATATGCTCAGTACACGCTGAAAACTTCAACTGTGCACACCCTCTGGTTCAGTCTCTACGCTCCTCCAAAATTCCTAGATTGTACTTCAAAATTGACTATTTTCTGCACACATTTTGGCTAATATAGCCCAAAAAAATAGCCCAAAATTAAGCATTTTTTTCATATTTTTTACGTTGTTGAAATCAGAAAAAAAAACTCCTTTTGACGGCGTTAAAATCCAATACGGCGCCGGTAAGAAATAAGAAAGTTGATGATGACCAGAAGGAATCGAAACGTCATATAAAAATTTCGACTACACCGTTAGATAGAAGATCAAAAGTGACCCTGAGGACGTGTTTTTCGTTTTTATCTCCAAGGCCGAATAAAAATGCTAGAGGTAAAAAAAGAAAATGGGTTTTTTTTTGTTCTTAAAAAATACCTCGAACGTCATTTGTCACAGGTATATTTTTTCTTCGGATTCACAACAAACACAAAATTTAGCAACTTTTCCAAATTTAAATCCACCCTCTATCTCCAATAATAAGCGAAATCCCCATGGTGAGGGTCGAAAATGAATCAGCCTGTATGCTACTAACATATCAGTGATGTTAGTGAAGAAATACTAGCGCCCGCTATTCTACCTCATTGGAACTGAACATCCTACAATCTCTTCATATTATTATGGTATTACCGTCACGTCTACAAGTTCTATAATACCACATTTTCGCGGCAGACTTTATCATTATCTCCAGTTTACTAATTCTAATGCATGAGGGCGCCGAGTCGAGATTGCCAGAAAATTGTCAATTGAGGAACAATCACATGACAGGACAGGGACGGTGGATTCGCTCAAATGTCATACGATTGGTATTCATGGCTTGGGACACACGGCGCTCCTTGCGAAGACAATTTACATACTTGAATAACGTAACTATCCAATACATCGCCCAGGTATATATGATTTTAGATTTCGCAAATTTGCTGCTTGTACTTGCATAGGCGTGTTAACACGTTACGTCGTAAGTTGTAAGGAATGGCGTTCCTAAGAAACAAGTACAATTTTTAAGTTGTTCTTTAAAATTATACATTCGATTAAATAGCGTTCTTTTTGTAAGAAATCTCTGTTAACTTCAGCTCCCTAGAGAGATTCATTTCGCTAAATCTCTCTGAGATCAACTGAAATTTCTTGCAAAATTAACGATGCTATTATTGCCCTTTTCATTTTAGGAATTAGTACGAAGTATTTAAAATGTTTGTGTTTCAATTGCTATCTTATTTATAACTCACACCTTGGGTAAAAACTAGAGCGCTTAAGTTAATACTTCAGAGGTTAGTAAGAGACACACCAATCTTACTACGGATCGAATTTGATAAAATTTCTTCTCTGCAATCGTCCTTCCTTAAATATAACCTACGAAAATGTCTAATAAAAACAGCAGAACAGATGCTGAAACGATTTGACCACATTTCCATCACACATAGGTACCTTTGTAGAATCCCAGACTCCAGACTCAGCCGAAATGACATGTCATTTGGTTGGCTCCGTACGTAATGGCCGAAGATTACACGTTAAAAAATTAAAATGTCATTTAAGCGGCCAACGAAGCAACAATAAAATGCCATTTTCACGATATATCATTTGGGGGGCGTAGAAAGACTTTTGTCTTCAGTGGTAATGCATAATCTTCGAGAATGCTCTCTGTTTCTGGTAGAATAATTGAGGCTTTGGATGGCGCGACCTTATACGGTTTTATCATTTCTTATTTGATCCTTCTTTTTGTTTGTTGTCGTTAGACCTCTTATACCCAGAATTGACCAATCGCGGGGGAAACACCGTACCGTCAAACAGCACCGCTGAGCATAACTATCTGTGGGAGAGACGCGTTTTTAATAGAAAACTCTCCGGTATAATCACATTTCATCATAATACCAGTTATAGAAACGGACGTAATGACAAAATAAGAGTCCCAGATTCGTCTGTCGCAATCTCCCAGACGAATATTCCCCACTAACGACCTGCGTGTCGGAATAGCGAAATATTCCGGTCCGCTGTATTCGAAGACATTAAAGTAATATTTAAAATGAGGTAAGTAAGAGACCAATCTCGCAGATGAACGCCGTGTTTAATCCTATTACGTGATCTTCGGAGCCAATTTATTTAATTCATCGTCGTCCCAAGTGGGCGAGAGAGATCTTGATATCGGACGATCGATCAAATAGAATGGGCATAGGGAAATGGCGAAGTTAATGAAGTTGATGGTTTGTATCCGCGCTAGCTAGGTGTTGCGTTTTTTGCTTTGTTTAGACCCATTTCCTTTTACGAGTACAGCGACTCCTCAAAACCTATGATTAGGCGAAACCATTCTGTCTTTATGTGTGCCTTTATGCATTGATGATACTTTACTAAAATTATACCACTGGCGATTGTTTCATTTCATTACTATGTATTTATTGATCGACTAGTGCGGTGTGTTTTTTCAGCATGTTGTCTTACAAGTAAGCTATTGTTCAGTTTGAAAAATATTTTGAATGATATATTGCTATGATCTTTTACAGCAATTTGCGGTGACAACACAACAAAATAGCAGGGTTTGGTGGAATTTCATAGATTACATTTCGGGTCTATCAGACGAAGAACGAAGCGCCGGTGCAGTTAATCGAGCCCCAGTTGCCACCATAGAATCCGGAAAGCAATGAGACATAGCAGTTACGTCGCGGTAAAATACGCTGTTGTGTTGGTGACGGGGAACACACACACACACATACATAGGCTAGTTAAGGTGTTTGACGATTTTATTTATTCATTAAAGTCATATGTACGTCTTTAATGTGATAGTAATAATTCCAAACTATATTTTTAATACACCTTTAGGTTTTCGGTATTAAAAAATGTTACAATATCTTGATTAAATCGTATTATAATTAATCTACCAAGTGTCAAATAATAAGTTTATATTATTTAAAATTCATTAACGTATTGCCACTTTGAAACATTGCAAAATATGTTTCTCTGTGTACACAACAGTATACAAAAAGGGGTTTCGATATAACACCAAGATATACCTAATAATAATTGGCGCTCAAGAAGGAATTGCAAGAATGTTGTGGTAGTAACCAACTTCCTATTCATCAGAACTGTTCACATAGTATTATCAGATTGAAGTCGCAAAAGGCTTGCTGGAGGCTTGGTCAGCCACTCATCAATGAACCTCTGAATATCATTGATGCAGTGAGGAAGGAATTGACAGCGAAAACCCCGGACAACACGCAACTAATATTAGACCCAGCAGAGCGACTCACCCAGAGGACTCACCAGAAAATAATGTACGGAATAGAATAAGAACCGGCCACGGCAGGACTTTTGGAAATAGAAGTGGTGATTTGCCGAAAGCCCTAGCAGCGACTCCGGAGATCCATCTCCAACGCAGCACCATATTGCCACGAACTGCCCCGCCAGAAGATAGACCATAGCGCAATAATAGGACAAAAAATGTGTAATACTTTACAGCAGTATACTGTACAACATGTTCTGCAGAGTACTGTATAGAATATATTCAATAAGAAAATAATATAAAGCCATTTTCTTGAGCAAAGACTATAGATATTGGAAAATTAGGAAGTGGAAGGGAATTGGAAAAAGAAAATTGAGATTCTTCCAGTAATTTCTCATAATTTAATTATCTATTCAAGTTTTGTATTTAATTTCCGTATTTAGAATAAATTTGTGTCTAGTTTCCTAAATTTCTCATCATTTCTTTAACTTTTATATTCATATTAGTTGCCTGGCTACATCGGGATGTAATACCAAATGAACTTCCCTGAACACAAAACATTTCATATTTGTGGTTGTACTGTTAACTTAGAATCTATCTGTCAGTTTGACCGATTTTTTCTTAACCTTCTTATTTCATACTTCAATAAACTCTTCCATTTTTTCTTATATGAGAGATATTTTTACCAAGATGTGGGTGATTAAAAATTAAATCTAATAAAAATTATTTTCTTTTTACAATTAAAATTTTATACAATTTTCAAGTTTCGATAAATGCAATTTTCTCTAAAACTAAAAATTGCTTGCGGAATCCGCTTGTAGGGTTGCTGAAAATACACAAAACTCTATATATATATAAACTCTATATATATATAAACTCTATATATATATATATATATATATATATATATATATAATCTTTTCCTTTCTACCCTAAGGTATAAGGAGTCTATAAATCAGGATTACAATTCATCTAGGTGCACAAAATCTGCCCATTCTTTCTTCTCCTTCACCATTCTTACAGCTTCCGTCCAGCCCCTGTCCCTACTCTTAAGAATTAGTCCTATCTGCGCGTTCCATGTCTTCTTTGGTCTACCCTTGCCTCTGTTGTTGTGTACCTTTGCCTCCCATATTCGTTTAACCTGCCTAGTATCGGTTCAGATGCCCAAACCATTTAAGCTGGTTCCTCTTTCTCTAACTGCGTCATTCCTTATCCTGTCCATTCGAGTAATTCCTTTGACCGCTCTTAGATACTTCATGTCAATAGCTTGTATTTTGCTTCTTTGCGATTGATTAAGGACCCAGCTCTCGCTTCCATAAATTAACGTAGGCTTGAAGATTGTTTTGTAAACTGTTAGTTTAGTTTTTATGTTTATTTTTCTATTCCCTAGTAGATGCCTGTTCAAGCTGTGATACACAGTTGCCGCACTCTTTATTCTCTCTTTTAATTTACTTTCTATAGTACCTTCTCTTTCCAACAATATTCCCAGATATTTGAACTCATCTACTTGCTCTATATTTTCTTGGTTTTTATTCTCTTGTTTTCACTATCCAGCTTCATAACTTTTGTTTTGCCTATGTTGATTTTAAGTCTTTTCTTTTTTAGTTCTTCTGCCCATATGGTTATATTCTCTTGTAATTCTCTTTCTGTTGATGCACATATCACCAAGTCATCCGCGAAGGCACACTCGGACAGGTAAACTGGCGCTAATCTATTATATCCTACATGGATCCTACGAATTCTCTTTTCCACTACCTTTATGACATCATCCATGATCAGGATAAACAATGTTGGGCTCATTACTCCTCCCTGTCTCAATCCGTCGTTTATAGCAAAAACCTCCGACTGCATATTGTCTTTCCTCACATAATTCTTGTTGCTATCATATAGACTTTTTATTCCTTTTATAAGTTTATGTCCAACATTTCGTCTCTGTAGGCTCTCTGTGACAAACGCTTTTTCCAGATCTAGAAAGGCTAAGTATACTTGCGTATTTCTTATTCTGGTTTTTTTCTATTATTTGTTTCAAGGTAAATATGTGGTGTTGAGCACTTCTCCCTTTCCTAAACTCGCTCTGTGCCTCCGACATTTCCTGTTCCGTTCTTGTCTTCAATCTTCTTTCTAGAATATATTCGTAAGTTTTATAAACTATGCTTAGGAGGGTAATACCTCTATAATTAGCACAGTTCCTATTATCCCCTTTTTAAAATATAGGTATCACAATTCCAATTTTCCAGTCATCGGGGACTTTGCCTTCATTCCATGCTTTATTAAATAGCTGCGTCAATATTTTAATTCCTTGTTTTCCTAGATTCTTTAGCATTTCGGGTGTAACTCTATCATGGCCTGCTGATTTTCTTTGTTTTATATGCCTTAATGTATCTACTACTTCTGCTTCCTCTATTCTTGCTCCTCTTCTTCCATGTGATATGTGCGGTTGAACAATTCTTCTGATGCGATATAGCTCTTCTCTTCATTGGTAGTCAGAAGTTCCTGGAAATATTCTTTCCACCTCTCCATAATTAGCTCATCGTCTGTAATCATTGAATTATCTTTGGACTTTACATGTTTTATTGATTGCTGTTTGCTTTTGGTTTGATCTGCTGTTTTCTTCCATTTTCCTGCCAAATTCTTCCCACTAATTATTCCTTGCTCCTTGAACCACGTTTTTCACTTTAATTCTTTGTTCTTTATACTTGGCATAGGCTTCCTGTGTTTTACTTCCAAGGTATTGATTCCAAAAAAGTTTTCTTCGTTTTTATTTCTTCTTTTAACTCTTGACTCCACCATCTCCTTTGTTTTTTACTTTTGTTAATCACCAAACTTCCACATACCTTTACTGCTGTTGACAAAATGATATTTTTTAGAATATCCCATGTTTGTTCTAGATCCAAAAGTTCCCAATTACCAGTACGTACTTGCTTCCACTTCCGATCTGTAATTGTCAGCTATTTCCTTTTCTTTCAATTTGTATGCTCTTATAGCCTCAATTGCGCGCGTTCTTGGATTGGTCTTCGCCTTTTATTTTTCTTTGTTCCATTCCTATTCGTATTCTTATTTTTGCGGTTAACATATAATGGTCGCTAAAAATTTCTTCTCCTCTTCTGAGCTTGACATCCAAAATTTCCTTTCTATATTCTTTGTTTACAAGTACGTAATCTATAAAAAAAATAATGACACGAAAATGTTCACGAGTTAATTCCATTTTTTTGCCAAGATGATTTTTTAAGCCACTGTGAGTAACACAAATATGGCTTGTCTGTCAAAATTTTCTGAGTAAGTAGGCCGAAATTTACGATACAGACGTCAGTTGTCAGGTGGCAGCACACATACATGTATTAGATAAATCAACATATAAAATTTTGTGTTTGTTTTGTAATTACATCAAAGTTATTTCAAAACTTTTATTAGAGGCATTCATCCTCGATTTTGGCGCGATTTCCTGTACGAATCGCGGAGTTTCCATATCATCTATTGTTGTCAGACGCATATGCGTAACACAAGCGACCGTCTCTAATGGATGCGGACGGCACTCTAAACGGGAAATTTCATCGCACCCGTGATCACGTAACGAGTACAATTACGACAGATGAGCGGGTCATTTAAAACTTTTAATTTGTATGCAGATTTCAGACTTTCAATGCTCACTGACCGCCGCTCGTACCTATACATACGTAGCATATCTACCAGTGAGTGTATTTAATACGTGTATGAGCATGTTTGCCATTGTCTGACGTCAGCGAAGCGGAAAGATCGGAACTGTGGATTTTCGCTTCCTATACGCGTTACGGAACCATCAGAGTTAGCGTCGGTCTCTTTTAATTGTTCAATTAAAACGTACCAAATAGGCTGGCGGCACACTAATTGGAGATATGCGTTGAATCTAAGGGAGCAACGTTGGTTTCGCATTTCAGGTAGAAATAATATTGCTGCACAAATAAAAGTATTGGTTTGACTTGTTTATCTACGGAGTGTTGCCGAATAGTTGTTATATGGAACGATACATCACTTCCAGTGTTTGTTACTTATCCGGGTCGAAGGACCAAATGTTGGGATCTGAATTGCTTGATCCCGTTGTATGGTTTTTGTATGTTTAACGGACCGAGTAATAATGTAAATCGTGGAATAGTTGTAAACTAAATATATTTGCTGTCAACTGTGACAAGTCTATTTCGAATCTGACAATTATATTAAATCAAGTTCGTTTTTGTTTTCATTACACAAATCAACTAAGTGCTGAACAGTTGTCACATAAATACTTTGTTTTATTGTAATTTATTTAGAATAATTGCGTTAATTCTAGCGAAATATGCCATCAAAATACACAATTATTAATAACAGGAAAACAAAAAGGAATAGGTATAATAGTAATAATAATAATAATTTTATTGATGTCCAACAGATTACTCTATACAAGGGACAAAAAAAATACGTTACCAAAATATCAGAAATCCTAACCTCTTCATTGCAGAAGATACAATGTTGTCCCTCTGCGCAGCAAACATAAACGAAACATCAAAGTAAATACCCAAATCCTTCACTGTTGTGTCCCGTACAAGAGACATTCCATCAATACCGTAGTCGAAATGTATTGGTTTGACCTTTTTTGTAAAGCTTACGACCTTACATTTTCCAATATTCAAATGAAGTTGATGAAAAGTAGGAACATTAAGGGACCTAAATTTGACCCATGATGGACTCCAAAAGTGGCACAATAAATGTATGATTTATGTCCCTTATATGTAACATATTGCAATCTATTTGATAGGTAGGATTTAAAGGATGATGTTAATACATTACTAAAGTCAAATGTCTCAAGCTTCTCTAGTAGTAAGCAGTGGTGTATATCAAATGCTTTGATATACACCACCTGGCCCGCTGAGTCCATCGTATTAAGAGCAAATTGGGTGAATTCCGCTAAGTTCGTGATAGTGAACCTCCGTTCCATGTACCCATGCTGATGTTCAGATATATAATTTTTAACTAATGGGTGTATATGTGAGTAAAGAAAAAATTAAGTCTTTATTACAATTCTAAATTGTAACATTTTGTGCCAGAGAAAGTCTTAGAATATATCGATTTTTTCTTTGTAACTCTAACATTCAGGGCAGTTAAAAAATATATTTGGCATTCCTATTGCCCAATGAAGTTCTTTCGTTTCTCGAAAAGTTGCAAAAATGACTTAATAAGTAATAATTTATTGAAATGCAATATTAACAAAATGAAACATCAATATCAGTACACTTTCAATATATATCCTAAATTCGCAAACTCTTCAGGTACACATGTTCATATCTAAACAGGTATCAACGAAATACATACAAAATCATCTATTTGACAACGGTTTTTTGGCACTGCATCCATCGACTCTTTTTTGTTTAATATTTTAACATCATACTCAACTTGGAAGAGCCTGTATACCGGTCCATTTTTTTTCTAAATTCAAGTGATATTAAGTTAAGCAAAATACGGCGTTAAAATTGGTAGAACACCTTTTTTAATTCACATATTCATGTTTCGGTTTTATGAGTTAGAGGGCACTGGATAAATATACATGTATAGTTTCTTTTTAAAAGCTATAAATAAAACAGTATAAAAATGTTTTTGGCTAGATTTCCCTAGTAAATGAATACTCTTTTGTGTGCCTTGAGTTCATTAGCGTTAATAATAATTCTCGATTAAGATCCCGCAGAACGATTAGCGCTAAAGCGTTCTCATTAGGGCAATTTTGTATTTTAAAAGCGGTGAATACATTGCCTGCTCAACGGGCCAAGCACAGGGATAAACTCATGTGTAACGTTCGCATAGATATGTAAGTATAATACATGCAATATGCTTATGCATATTAGGACTGTATGTATATGTATAACTATGTATTTATGCATCCGTTTATATTCATATATGTATATAGGTGCTTAAGTGGTATTATTTAACGGAAATTGTTTCATAAACATTAACACAGGTCGCTTATCTTTAATTTTTTCGGGCACTTTTAGGCAGCCGAATTTCGTCAAACTTGGTAGGGATGGTTAGCCATATATCCTAAATGCACCCTGAAAATTTCAGCTTGTATGAAACATACATTTAATACCACACGTTCTAGAGTTGAATTCATGAGTACCAATGAGCTTAATTTAAACAATGGATTTGTTTGCAATTTGATTCTTTTTTTAAGAAATCGTTTTAACCTTCTTCCTATAACGGAATTCGGCACCTGGACATCTGACAGATGCCAATAACACTATATAAAATTATAAGCTAAACAGATTGAAAATTAACACTTTGACGTATGTTTATACGTTTTTCCAAATATTATTCGAGTTCTATTATATAGACATAAATATATTAAATGTCCTTTTGTCGGTTATTTCAAAGTAAACTTATTTTATTTATATATTTACCGCCTAAATCTGCATTGCACTATGTTTCATCAATAGTGAAATAAATTCTGAATATCTAAAGAAAAACAATTGAGAGCATTAGTGCTGACGTCAAAAAATGACAACTATGTGGAACTTTTTCCAGTCAAAACAAGCTACATAACCTCACATTCTGCTCGCGTTGTTCGCCTTCCTATAAAAATGCTTTATTTCTAAATTTGTGTGCAGCTTGTGTGGTGTCGTGTTTCTTTTTTGCCCTCTATTCTATCTTATAAACAAATCTGGGATGTGCTTTGCTTTTAATCACCACAGTGAGTAGAAGAAGTGCAAGTATTTTTCAAAGAACTCGGAGTTAAAGCATCAAACTCTTGTTCTTAACAATACAAATATTAATAACCTTTATGCACTTACAAATTCAAAATGTTAACTGTACATATAGGTCATTATACAAATATGTTTATGCAACAGTTGTGGGGTAGCTACATCTTCGTAAGATATGCAAACAACGCTATTTTTTTAACTACCTTATATGCTTGATAATGGTTATCAAAATTTATGGTACGATATTCATTTAGCATAAATAGAACATGTTTCTTACAAACAACAAATATGTCTTCAATTAATCCAAACACTGGTAAGGAGTCTTAAGAGCGGATACGAATAACGCATTTCCCTTTAAGGTAAACACCATTTATTTTAACATATGATACGATATGTGCATCGGTATCTAAGAATTGCTGCAGGTTGTGATATGTTGTTCTTATAAGGTCCATATAGAATTTCAAAGAGGTTGACATTCTCATGTCATTAAATACTGACATGTTGCAATCTTATTCTATAAGAAAAGCTAACTGGTGTTTTAAACATAATATGTTTGCCATGTTTATCCTACTTTTAACACACCTACCATTTACAATCTTGATGTTTACTTTCGAATCCTAGATACGTTTGCTAATGGTGCGTTTGTTGCCATAACCCTTGGATAATGAATATGGTGTTTAGGCTTTAAATTGCCAAAATGAAGTGCTTAAAGGCTGTGGTATTCTGCTACTAACGTAGCTAGTAATTGACAATCTTGTTTGGTTACTACTCTAAGGCTACCAAGCTCTCATATTTTACGAAGAAGTATATAAAGTTCCCATAACGGATCGTCGATAGAAATAAGGATTAACAAAGAAAACGTTTTGATAAAAGATTTCATTTCAGACGTTAATATGAGTTTTTTTTTTCTGATCTGTTGAATTGATATTTCTGGTGGTTTATTTTCATATTCACTAAAGTTAAAATACATTATGCCGTTATTTAGGGTGTTTAGTGTAAAGTGATGTTTCTCATATATATAAGAATACAAACGATTTCCTAAATGGTATCTGCACACGCCTTCATATATATCGTGCATGACATCTACATACATATTGCTGTAATAGTTGATATAAAATACAAAATAGGATACGGTGGCCTAAAATAGTAAAAAATAATAAAAAAGTTACCCTTACCACCTCGATGAGTGAAGAACTCCTGGATACGTATTTCGGCAACTAAGTTGCCATCCTCAGCAGAAAC
>JARFOC010000124.1:750096-763046 GCA_031763485.1 Osmoderma eremita
TGTTATGTCGCGAGATACTTCAAAGTCATTTTAATAGTCGTAATTACGTTCCCAGATACCTATTGTGCTAGTTGGGCACGCTGTACAACAAAAATACACGAAAGACGAAAATGGTGACGAAAAGTGGACATAGAGCACACAACATGGTATTCCACTGTTCTACAAGGCACTGATAAAAAATACCCCTACCGCCTCGCTGAGTGAAGAACTCCGGATACGTATTTCGGCAACTGAGTTGCCATCCTCAGCAGAATCTACGAAGGAAGATTGCCGAACGACGCAGAAAAAGAGCGTTATTCGATGTTCCTGAATTAGAGGATATTCTCGTTAGTTTAAATTTTTTTTTTATATTTTGAAAATTTTATGTTAGGTAATTTGAACGTTTTTGTTAATTGCTTCCAAGTTTTCTAATTTTCCAAATAAATGTTCACTTTTTTGCGTATTTTTTATTGAAAACATGCATATTCCATGCCTAGAGACTTACAACTTTTTTTTCTGTAAAATCAGTACATATGTTACTTTATGCCGTAAAGCAATTTTCCTTTGATTTCAATAGAAACATGTAGGTGTCACAAAGTAACCCCGACTCTTGGCGTAATTTTATGATATTTTTTTACACCTATACAATTTTATATTAAACATTTTGACTTAATTTTTTTTAGAAAAAATAGGCGAAAGGTGAAGCATCAAATGGGGTTAATTGAAAGACTGTAACGCGAAAAGAAGTAAAGTTACCTCAAAATATTTCACAAAGTAGCCCGACTTTACGCTAATTGAAAAATTCGTATCCAGCTGGTGAACTTAATTATTTAATTTGCGTAATCGGCGGATTTTTAAAGTATATAAACAACATAATTTTAATTTTTACAATATACCTAGGTGTAATGTACTATCGTCACTTTAATTGAGCGGTGTGAAGCAGCAATAAGTATTCATCGGGTGGATCCGGTGAATAAATTGCCCAGGGTTTTAAATGAAAAAATAATAAATGATCTCACTCAAATATGTTTAGCGGTGGCTGTGCGATTAAAAAATGAAAAGCTTTTTTTACTGTAAATATCACTTTATAAAATATAATAAACATGTAAAAATAAGTTATTTTAATATGTATTTATTCTATTTAATGCTCATACATGTACACTTATTTAAATGACAATATTTAAGTGCCAAAGTATAGACAACAACTTATATCGCTCCATTGGTTTTCGTAAAACCTAAGCACAATGGAGAAGTCAAGAATACCATACGTTAATCCGTTCTAACAAGCATTCGGTATACAACCATCTGTCATATAATACGCCTGTGTCCGTTATTTGCCCGAGCAGTTAGAGCCCGACCAAACACACATCATTGGTCCTCTGGGTATTAATCGGACTATGGAAATCATCCGTGCCCGTCGTAACCGATTATCGAAATCATCCGACTATGCCCATCACTAACAAAAACGTATCAATCAGTAATACTTCATTTTATTCAACATAAATTTCGATAATCGATGGGAGATGGGCCACGCAGCGGAAAGCTTTCAACTGCAAGAACCGATTATAATGTCGACAAAATCCGCGACCTTGTGCGTCCAGATCCTCGGTTGGCGGTCAGAATGATCGGGGAACAGTTGAATTTGTCTCACACCACCGTTCCTGAAGTTTTGATTAATGAATTGGGAATGAGAAAGATCTGCTCGAAAATCGTTTCAAAAAACCTTTCGCGGGAACAAAAGGATATCAGGGGAGAAAGGTGTCTTGACTTTTTTGAAACGATTGAAAACGATGAAAAATTTTTGTAACGTGTCATTACTGGTGATGAGAGTTGGGTGATCGAGTATGACCCGGAACCAAAACGCCATAGCATGGAATGGCACACTTTAGGTTCTTCAAAGCCCAAGGAAGCAAGAATGAGCAAATCAAAGATCAAGAGCATGCTGATTTGTTTCTTTGATAGCCAGGGAATCGTTCACAATTGTGCTTCAAGGTCGGACAGTTAATCAACATTTTTAGCGAGAGGTTCTCGAAAGATTCCCGAAAAAGGGTCATGCGTCTGCGACCAAACATCAAGAACGATAGGATCCTGCATCATGACAATGCGCCTTGTCACGCAGCAATTTCCATAAAGGGTTTATTGGCCAGTAAAAATATTTCTATGGCTCCTCAGCCTCCTTATTCACATGACTTGGGTCCTTGTGACTTTTTCCTCTTTCCAAGATTGAAAATTCATCTGAAGGGACATCATTTTGGGACACTCGAAAACATTCAAACAGCTGTAACCGACCGGCTAAAGGCGATTCTAATATCCGAGTTGCAACACTGCTATGAAGAATGGAAGAAGCGTCTCTAACGCTGTTTGGCTTCCCAAGGGAGTTATTTTGAGGGAGACAACGTTCAATTGTAATTATATTAAAATAAAAATATTAAAAAATATTAATTAATTTTAAAACAGATCATTATTTTAAAGGATTTTTTTATTCAATTTATATTTATGGCTTACAGAAAATAAATGTCTATTATATTTTCCTGGGTTTATTGAAGACTTCCGATAAATTCCTCTCATTTCGAAATCTTTTGTTACAAGAAATAACCAGGCAAACGTTTGTCTGAAATAAATCGTTTCATTTTCCCGATTGGTAGTAGGTTATATAAATTGCAATTTATTCCATTTCCCAGCCCTTTATTCTACTTCCTCCTTATCAGATTGTTCCCTTTTTCGGGATATTCCGTTCATTGTACGTGTATTAGCAAGCGCCAGAGTCGTAAACATAATTCCATCGTGTTTTATTGGCTTTTATGGCCGACGTATACATATATCATATTGCTACACGTTATCAGCACTGCGCGAACAATAAAATTAGATTCACTCTTTCAGAAACTCCAGAATGAAACGGGACAATAGTAGCGGCTCGCCCACGTGTGTAGTGAGGACACTAAACGCCAGCTGCATGACGGGAAGGGAAAACTTTCCGACACATCAACGATTTACATAAATACTTTATATCCGGGCTTTTGCAATAAATTCCGCGAGAACAAGGGGGGATAAACTATAAATTCTTAACGTTTATCGGGCGACAGAAAACTCGGGCGAAAACATCTCATCAGAAAATAAAAACTATCCGGTCATAATTTTTTTGCCGATGTATTTTTATGCCTCCGTTTTCACGCCAAAGAGCGAAGGGATATGGCGTTCTGATTTTTGCCGGATGATCAGTTCGATCTGATATATAAAATACCAAAGAACAGAAGCGCTATAAATGCTTTAGATCGCGCAGCAGCAATACTAGCAGAAAATAAAAATGATGTAGGGGTTCGAATCTCCGTTGCGGCAGCCGATTTTTCTAAAGATCGGTTGCAGCAAAGGGTGGTCGGTACCCCTCCCGGTACCCTTCACTGTTGAGGAAAAATCAACACTGCTACCCTCTACGGCGAGGAGAGGCAGTAACAAGCCATACACTTCACACACACACACACGATACACACGTACACAAACCTAATGTAGAGTGATACAATATGCTTCATGGCCGCAGTGTTAAGCCTCTGCATTAGGATACAAACAACAACAAACCCAAAACTATTTTTCTGGGTAGGGTTTTCCTAAAAATAATTAACTTTTAATCCACAGAGTGTAGTATTGTAGGTCGAGGACGACAACACTAATTTGGAACATCCACCTCACCGATTAACACTTAATCCTTTCGCTTTTAACGATTCCAGCAATTAAAGCGCATTACGCCATCGCACGAAAATACAGCATTATGGGATGCGGAAGTGGGAGCTTACGCGAACAAAACGGGTCTTTATTAAGAGCGAAAGAAGGTTATGGCTTATGAGTTAAATGTCCCCGCTGGGAAAGCCGGAACAAGCGAGCGTCGAGTCGCGGCTACTGGTCCTATCTTTCGTGTATTATGAGGCTTTCAAATTTATGCGGAGGAAGGTCATTTAAAATATTATGGGGATTATTAAGTCTTAATGAAATATTACATTTGAATTCGAAGCGATTGGTTTCAAAGGAGACCTAGGTATTTATGGAAAAGAATAACTTAAAGAGAAAACTCATTGTTATAAAAGTAAGAATAAAAAGGACTTTATTGCTATTTCTTTAGCTTCTTGCTCTTTTGGTCGTTTACTCTTACTTAGGATTACTTGGGAAAATGAGGTCATCCGCCGGGTCGCAGATCACTCCTTCCACCTCTGCCGCTCCGTCCTATTGTGGAGCGGGTGGCATCCTAGAGTTCATACAACAAGTCCAGGCTCTAGAGATAGCTCAGAATCTTGTTGTATGAGGAATTTTTCAGGTCAGCTAGGGTAGTAATGTCCCTCCCAAAAATGGTGAACCTCATGCGGGTGGTCGCCGGACAGTGGCACATAACGTGCTCTACTGTTTCTTCGTCCTCCATGGACAGCCGGCATTTACATTTATCGTTTACTCTTAGTACTCTTACCTTTATTTCAGAGAATTTCTTGTGTCAGTACAATAAAGAATTAAACTCTCTCGCTAAAAGGAATGAAGATTTGCTACTATTGACTTACTAATGATCAGAACGAGATTTTGGAGCAGTATTAACTACAAAAATAATTCTAACTATTACCTATTAACTATTATTCTAATTTTCATGCAGAGGGTGGTATATGTAGTTGCAAAAATACATTGCGGATGTTTATCTCTTATGCTGTATTAATAGGTTTTATTTTTGTTACCTTTACAGTTGCCTGAATGTATTATTAAGTTTAATATTTTATAATATATACGGTGAATATAATATTTGAACAGATCATTCATGGCGCTCAAACTCCTGTATTGTTTAAATTTTGCGCCTGGTGTAACAGCATTTAAAAAATATACCCTTTAGAGGCGTGTAACTTATTATATTAGAATGAATAGGTAAAACATTTATTTATTTGTTTATATATAGACGGAAATGATGACTGATCCTCCTGTTTCGATTTCTGCCGCCTTGCTTTATTGCTATTTAGTCAACAACATCTGGACATAATTTAGTGATATTCCAGCAATCTGGAAAAGTACATACTTTTATTGCCAAATTAAATATATAATGTAGAGGTATAGCTAAGATTTGTGCACAACCTCCAAGAAACAAACTGGGTATATTGTGATGCCATGGCATTCTTATTCTTTAATCTTTCAATGATTGAAAATGTTGGCTTGAAGTATATATGTTAACATAATGTCACCTTGTGTGAAAAATGGAAAATAAACGGAATTGAAGAACTCCTGGAATCCACGTATAATTGAAGATGGTGTGGTGTTTTTCCTTTCAAAACCACGATGGTGCACAACGAGTATTTCTTTGACGATACGAAAAACGGACACTCTTGAGTATTATTATTAAAAACTCGATATTGGATATTAGTGAGTTAAGTTTTATAAAGTTGTAAAGAGTCCCGTTCATTGATCGAGCGTAATGCCCTGTATCTGTTTAGATCAATTGCAAATGACAATCTGTGATGTGTTTTAAGAGGGATAAAATCATCAAACATTTCTAGTAAAAAGCATTGTTAATATTGCTAAATTTATACAGGTAAGACCAGCTTGTGTGGAAAAGTATATCATATAAGTTGGGGTAATCTGCCTTAGGAAAATTATACATTTACCTTTTAGGATCGCGCAATAGAGGACAAGCACACCTTCAAATTTCAGGTTAAAAACAAAAACAAAACCAGTAAATGCCCGTTTACTTTACTTGGGTCACACCTAGGGCCTCGTCACGGTGGCTCACTGCAACACATACAATAACAGGCCACGGTGCATGAAGGAAAGAGATGGGTATAGGTGCATGGTAGAAATACGGTCTAAGCGAGCATGTAAAGAAAAGTTTTCACAAGAGGATAAAATAAGGTTACTTACATTATGATGCAATCACTGATTCATTCCTCTAGATACGTGAGTGCATTTACAAGGGAACACCGGCAACCCGTACATCGCTGACTAAGTTACTGTCTAAATTTGCTATACAACACCGTTTTCTACACAAAACCAATTTTATTTGTGAAAAATAAGGATATAAAAATTCAAAACAAAAATGGGAGGTATGGGGTACCTAACCGGTTCCCCGTTATTAATTTTTTCCGAAAATAATTCGCGTCATCCTTGGGAAATCCCAGAAATCTGTTATAATTTTCGAGATAATTAAAAAAAATTAGAAATCATTCAAATTTGGGGGAGGGGGCGCTGTTCAGTCTGCCCAGTTTTATCGAAATCTGGATGTGCCGGTTGTCGATGTTCCTTTGTTAATAAGATCATCACATAGGTCACTGATTTCAGATTCCGACGATCTAAAGTAGAAATAACTTAGACTCAAAGCACATGAAAATAAATGATATAGTGAGAGCTATGTTTAGTGTTGGTTACATGCATGCGCGTGCGCGTATAGTTAAAAAGTGTTGACATAAACTCTATAATAAACACTAAGTTTTCGCAAATTTAGGAATTCAAAAACATTACGCTACTGTGTATGAGAACGAATATAGAAGAGCTACCAAACTAATCAATAAAGTACCTTCGAATATAAAACCCCAAACGTCATTTAAAAATCGATTGAGATCTTTTTTCCTGGAACAATGTATTTATTTCTTTCAGGAATTCATAACGTGATATTTGAACTATTGCACGATTATCGTTGTTATTGTAACGCGTCGCATTTACTCTAATGCCTTGACGAAGCTCACAATCTAAATAATTTATTTTTATTCTTATTCAATGTTGAAAAAGTTGCAATAAAAAATCGTAAGTAGCTCAATGATGCATTAACATTTTCTCGTAGCAATGTTTCATAGGATGCAAAGTATTTGCAATGAAAAAGTAACTGTAAAACTTGCTACCTTCATAATTTTAAAAACATTTCTTTTATCTATAAAAAAACATTTCTTTGCCACACAAAGTGGGCATAACTTTGTTATCATTTTCAGAAGCGACTATTATGTTCATTATATAAGTACTTTAAACTTTCCGAGGAAACTTCCAATAGAGTAACTCTGTGAATGGTTTTTGTTAAACCAGTTCAAAGGTATTTTTTTATTCATGTCGTCAAGTCTTCGCAGACAAGTTTAAAAGAAATATAAGAAAAATCGGCCTTAGCTATTTTATAAATTATTAGAAATTCTTTTGTTGTACCTAGTTAAGTTAAGTTGGTTCTTTGTTTGAGAATAATTAAAGACAAAATGTTTGGTCTCATTTAATTCTGATTAATAATTTATATTTTACACTTCTTTTAGCTGTGTTTGCATGAAAACTTTGGAAAAGTCTGGAATTTACTAATATGAAGGCTTTCTCCAATATTGCAAAAGAAAAGTTTGATTAGATTAATACAAGGTTACGATCGGCTACGCATTCTAGGAGTACTTTCATCAAATTACAACTGAAACGATAACAGCTCTTTCTTACTCACGTGCACACGTTTAACGCCAATGATAAGTGAAATAATCATTTAGACTCCTTATTAACCTTTTGATGACAATGGGGTAAAATTGTTGCACGTCATAAATTAGAATTAATTGAAGTTCACTAATACCTACCCCATTTCTTAGCTGTTCAGCTATATTGGAAAATGAAGATTTTAATTTAAATTTACTTTTAATTCTTATAGGTAATTCTTATAGGTAATAATAAATGTACTTCGAGTAATAAAATGCTACAGATTGTTATGATAATGACAATCATACTTAATTGCCCAACATACAAATCTAATTGCATTAAATTATAAAATAAAGATAAAAATGTTCACATAAGTAATTATAAGAAAAAATACTCTTTAAATTAACAACGGCACATTACTACTAAGTACTGCATTATTAACTTTTTATGAGATTATCTTAGAAAACATTAACAAACGAAATATTCCACTAGCCATTTTGTGTGATCTTAGCAAAGTTTTTGATTGTGTCCAACATTCCATATTATTGAGAAGCTACACGAATACGGAATACGAGGCAATGCTGCTGAGTGGATACACTCATGTTTGGAACTCAAACAACAGACTGACGCAATGCAAGTCTAGCTGTGTACCAGTTCCCCATGGAGTTCTCCAGGGATCTGTATTGGGCCCACGGCTTTTCAATCTATACATGAATGACACATATAACATTGTAAATGATTTTCTACATACGCATATAACGCCACTATACTTGTTTCTGGTATATATATCAGCTTGAAACTTTAGGTAAGGCAGCAATGGATCGTGTCCAGCAGTAGATTTGTTCAAATAAATTGTTCTTGAACGATAAAAAAACAAATTCTCTACTATTTCACACTATTCAGCGTACCGAAAATATTACTTGCAACTTTCATGTTGGTACTAAACCTTTGCAGCAACTGCACTCTGCTAGGTTCTTAGGGGTCATAGTGCAGGAGAATCTGCTGTGAAATAAACACTGCGACTATCTTCCGAATCTCTTGCATCAAAAAGCTTACCTATTCCGGACCTTAAAGTCTACTTTGTCTTTGGAAACACTTGTTTCCGTTTATTATTCTGAAATTCGCACTCGGCTTAATTACGCGGTTGTTCCTTCGGGAACTTCTTCTGCAGCAAAAAATGTTTTTATAGCTCAAAAGCAAGTTATCAGAGTCGTCAGTGGCATAAAGCTGAGAGATTCATGCCAGCCTATTTTTACCTTCTCTCTATATTTTGGAAGCACTCTGCCATGGGCATAAAAACAGATCAGTACTTGCAACACAATGATGTTCATCCATTCGAGACTCGTCATTGTAACAATCTATATCTACCCGCCCATCATTTAAATATTTATGCTAGAGGTCTCCAATATTTAGGCAGAAAACTTTACAACAAATATTTTAAGGAATGCATTAATTTTAAACAAACATTCAAGAAATTTTTAATTAGTAAGTGTTATTATTCCATTGACGAATTTTTCCTTTGATCCGGTATAATGTATTTGTCGTTCTAGCTGCTCGCTTCTGCATTTGTATTATTATTTTACTTATTTAAGTTTATGTTTATCAATGCATCAATTTAATAAATCGATAAAATACGTTACATTCGTTGCATATTCTATATAAGGGAAATTTGATAACTGAGTTAGTTCTAGGTGCGGGACAGTAAAATAGTCTCACCTACCTGGAAGGAACACGAGCAACAGGAAAATTTACTTTAGCTAATATTTCAGGAGTGTTTAAACTGATGTTAAGTAAACTAAACAAAAATTTTAATTCAGTTTGCTTACGTCTAAGATCTTGGGCTTGCGATGACTAAAGCATTGTGTAGGAGATACCTTATATTTTTCAAGCAGAAGCACCTCAAACACCCTCTCCCAGCATTTTTAAGGCTGATACACGATTAGTAAGTATTTGCTCTTTGATGGATAACCTTGCATCAAGTACAACTCCCAAGTCTCCCATAGTATCGCCTCTGGGCAAACTATATCCGGTCTACTGGTAAGGATGGGATATAGGCTAAGACTTTGCATTTGTTGATGTTTAATTTAATTTGTTCTTAGAATACCATAAGTGTAGAATATAGAGCATTCCTGTAACGTATCTATTGCATGACTTCGTCATTCGTTAGTCGTCAGAGAACAGCAACTTATGTTAGTACAACTTAAATGTTGATATTAATCATTAAAAAAAATAGGAAGAAAAGGGGCCCTAAATTACTCTCTTGAGAAACTCTGAAGTCGGTGTAAGCTTTTAGATTAAAACCCAAGATGTGTTATGAAATGCATTTTATCAACTAAATAATAAATTTAAGGCAAGTTAATATTGAAAATGAAAATCCAATGCTACCCAACTTTTGTATAAGTAAAGAGTGAACAATTTAGTCTATTATCCCCACCAATCATTTTAAGCACACGCCGAAATAGAGTAGTATGATTTAGGAAATCATAACGGTGGAAGTCTTACTTTCAGTATCTTTTCACGTGCAAAATATGGTCATGGTATGGTGGGATATTTGAGTTGTCTGGATATAATGTTAAATCGAACTATACTGTTTGTTTTAAATATTCCAGTTGCAGATTGTTAGTAAGTTTGTCGTATGCGATTTGTAATACTATTTTTCATTAACCGCAAAATAGTTCACATTTTTTACTACATTAAAATTAATTTTTTTGTTTCTTTCACGATACTTTATATTAGTTCGTTGTTCCTTCTTTGAATTTATTTAGATACCAGAATTTTGTAAAATATTCATGTTTTTCCTTTAAAATCTCATTTCTAATATTCTTCCTTGTTCATTTACTTAATACTTACCATGGAAAGTCGGATTAAAAATCATGATTGCTTTTCGGTTGTAAGTGACATTGAAATATATTGTAAAAAATGTTTGACAACATTGATATGTTTAAATAAGAACAAAATAACTCAGCATCTTAAAACTAAAACACATTGCATCCATTTAATGCTAATGCATTATTAATATCTATAGAAATAAATATATTATCTTTTTCTTTAAATATAAAATTAAACAAGAAGTGCACCAGTGTTAAAAACAAGGCTGTTGATGCCGGATGCGAATGAGTGTGGAACAGTTAGGATATGGCCGAAGTACCGAACTGGGCGGCTGCACTAGACCGGCTACCGATGACGCATAGTCGATAGTAGACTAGATTGTCCTCACATTGGTGATTACTTCGTTCTTGTTTCGAAGCTGTTTGTCCGCGTCAATGTTGTCAGACTAATATTTAGTAATAGTAACCAAGTTGGTCATCGGAGATCGCTGAACAAAGAAAATTGGTAATCTAGGTCTTCACACGTAGATAGATGAAAGTGTGCATACATTTCTCTTAAGCAAAATTATTTGGCAGTAGTATAGGGACATAGTTACAGGTTGCATCCCTCTTCCTTCTTAAAACCCGGAATTAATTTAGCGACCACACAAGTGGGAAGCCTTAACAGCAAGAGTAATAAATATCTATATCGACCCCACATAAAGTACCAATATAACAACAAATCCCATACCTAGTGCAATAATTATTACCCTGCTGCTCAATGAGGCAGAATCATTACCGAGAGCACTTATACCCATTAATTCCACTTTCAAGCATCTGATCAGATTCTAGTGTAGGATTTAGCGTCCGAGAAACTTTTCCACTTGGGAGCTTCTTCATTCAGAGACATCTAATAAGTATTCCCGCGCCTAGAAATACAATTCCAAATCCTTAATAACCTCCCCTTACGATATAATTACGAATTACACTCCTGAATCGCTACAGAACAAAATTCAATTTTAATTAAATTGGAGTAGGAGGAAGCTGCCCGCCGCTCGGTTCGGAGGATAGGAAAGGACGACTCAATCATTCAAATGTGTCCCCTATATTCCTCGGAAGGGAAATTAATTAGTTAATTAATTTCGTTGATACTTCCTTAGAGGGCATCTTACCTGATTTAATATTCAGATGTGACACTTCAAACCTGAATAATTTTCCTCCGTTATAAATATTTTTCTTTGATTTTATTAGCTAATTACTTTCTTGCATAATTCATGATGACTTGTTATACTACGGTATACTATGTTAACTATGTTACTAGTTATAATTAACATTTTTAGAAGCCATTTTTAAAGGTTGCACGTTACACGTGGGTTTTTTCGCATACATCGGACATAGAAGTCTTTCACTTAGACCTTAATTTTTCACGGAAAAGGGAATCAATAGCCTTTATTGTGTCGACGGAAGCCATGGCTTTTTAATGTCCTCCTTTCCGACGGACACAATGGGGACATTCTATAATAAAAATACGTCTCTACACGTGTACATACGTGCGGTGGAGTTCTAGCAGGTCATTAATCACTTTGACGTAGATTTCAACAATTTTGCGTCCCTCATAGCCGATTGACGATACCTGCTTTTAGTTTTCTTTAAAAATAAAAAAATCAAACTATAATTGATTAAAATTAAGCAAACGTTCACAACTGTAATTGTATATATCCAGCTATATACAGTGAAATCTTTCTAAAATGGACACTGTTCATTCCTTAACTTTTGTCCGGACAAGAGGGATGTCCGCTTAAGGGAATTATCTTAAAATAATTCAATTTTTATAATCTATACATTTATTTGTATTAACAAAAAGAAATTTTCCATTTGCATAATACCTAATAAATGCATAATAACTAGTGAAAACCGTTATACAAAAAATTCTAACATGGAAGTTTGACGTTTTTTTGACGAGTTAGTTTAAGTATGTTGTACCTCATTTCCAAGTTTTTCAATAAACCAAAAGTTTCAACATCTTCACCATTTACACTAAATTGTTTTAAATCCTTTATCACTTTTAATGCATCACTGTATTTTTTTATTGGATTTGCATAGTTTTCGTTACAATCGTGTTCTTCTTCGTCACAGTTTATTCCCTCTTCGTTAGCGGTTTCGGCATTTATATCTTCATATTCAATTATGAGGTTAGCGTCCATATTTCTAAAACCTTCAACATTAATTCCGTTTAAGGTAGTCTGTTTTGCGAGCTGTGAAAGCATCGATAATGGTAGACAATCCTCTGCTTCAAAATCTTCACTCTCATCGTTGGTACTGCTCCTAAGTCCTGCTTTCCGGAAACAGTTTTGTATTATTGTATTGGTTACACTTTGCCACTCTTTATGAATTAAATGTATTATTAAATATATTAAATATGTATTTTTAAAGTTTTTTATTATGCCCTAGTCTAATGCTTGACTAACAGCAGTTGTACAGCGTGGAAGAAACATGACTTTTATGTTTTGAAACTCTAATTCCCGTGGATGACAAGCAACACTGTCCGTAAACAGCAAAATCTTTCTACCTTGAATACCCATTTTTCTATCTAACTGAAAAATCCAAGCTGTAAATATAGCAGTTGTCATCCACGCCTTAATTCTTCTAGATTGATATCCTTCAATGAACTGGGACGGGCTGATTTACCTATAACGATTAGTTTTTCTTTTCCCCGGCCATATTGACACAGTGTAAAATTGTTAGTCGTTCTTTGGACATTTTTCCCCCTATGCACTTTTCATT
>JARFOC010000124.1:770895-792593 GCA_031763485.1 Osmoderma eremita
TACATATCTAGTCACATAGCTAGGGGAATCCCAAGTCAACACAATACCGTCTGTCCGCACAAGAGAGATATATATTTTAAACCTAAGCCCAATATTCCGTCCATGTCCGGTTAAGAGAATGTCCGCTTAAAAGAGAACTTCTTATTAGGAAATGCAGCCATGTGCATCGGTTCCATAAAAAGTGTCCGTTCAAGAGGGATGTCCGTCTTAGAGAGTGTCCGTGTTAGAGGGATTTCACTGTACATGAAAACTTTGATAGTGCATTAAAGTAAATATGTTTACATCAAGATAATCTTTTGTGAGATACTAAATAAGTCAAATTATACATTTTTTTAAGAGAACTGGAAAATTTGATAATTAATATGGAGGGTGTTAGTTTTAGAATTTCTCAATTTACGTTTATCCATTTTCGAAACACTCTGTATATATATTAAATATCTATTGTTGGTCGTGGTTTAATCAGTTCAAACTGTTTGCCGAAAAAATCCATCATTACCAAGATTTTATTGGAAATAAATATCATTCTTGGATTCTTGTATGATGATTTCGTATGCATTCTATGAATATATTTCAACTGATATAGTCCTCTTCCTGTCAAATTTATATTAGTTGGGCAGGTTTTGTAATTAAGCACAAATAGGTAAATAGTTTCAGCACAAATACATAATTTCACCCCTTTAACATTAAATCTTTTAGAAATAATGTTCCACAATATTAATATAGGAATATACAACATAGTAAGAAATATAGAGTAGTATATTGCAAGGCTGTAAAAGTTTCTGATGTAGCAAATTTCCGCACACTTGTGCTACCTGTAAGTGTTCAGCGTAAGAAGTTGCGTGCAGTTTCAAAATTCGAGGCGAATTATCTCATGAGCGCTCCCCAGTCGTAGAGTTATTGCCATCCTAAATCGCCCGATATTGCGTTTGCACGCTAATTTCTTCCACAGTAACAATTCTGTTTGGCGAGGGGAACATACCAATTAAAAAGTTGGGACCCTTTCACCAGAAGGGTAGAAGTTTTTCACCTGGCAAGGGAGACGGAGGAGGTGTAATTAATTTAGCGAAAGGTGAATTAATTAGTGGATTAATTAGATGTTCTAATTAGTTTCGGTGACCTTTCACCTTGGATCCACTTCTCACGGGACTTCTGGTGCTCCTTCGGTCTTTGCTTATTTCGGAAGCGTTTCAATTTCACTCCTATGTAGTTTTGATGTTGGGACTGAGCCTGAAGATAACAAGGCGTCGAAACTGAGTTTCGGATTTAGAGAAAAATGTGTAATTACAAATTAATTTACCTGTGCGTATAATTTTGAACGAAATTATAATTATGTTTTTTACCCGACGCAGTTTATTTTTGTTAAATCCGGTTAAATTGTTTAAATATTGACTATCGTTATATTTGGAATCATTGCATGGCAGTTATTCGGGAACTGACTTGAAGTACTCGTCTGGGCAATGAATTAGTCTCCAAGAAAGGATTTGGACAGTCATTAGAAATGTTTCATGTTTTCACTTTTTATGCTTGCAAAATCAAACTTGAAATAAAAATGTAAAAACCGTCTTATCTTGATAATTTATTCGGTGCCACCACCGATTGAAAAGCCGTCGGCAGTTCCCATGCCGTTTTTTATTACTATAAGAAATACATCCATCGCTTTCTTGTCCGAATTCCCCAGAATTAGATTTCCTCAACTCCACATACGTATCTATTTTTCTTTCGGTTTTATTCTGGTATACGCATCAATCAATAAACGAGAACACGTTGATGAAATACCCGAAATGTATACAAGAAGGTAAACGAGAAAGAAGTTTCACCAACCTAATAGGAATTCTACCCCTGCGCGCCCGATTTAGTGTTTCCCGATCACGTTTGACAAATATCGATGAGAGAAATGCCTCACTCGGACGACGGTGATGCGTCAAGTTTTGATAGAGACCTGTCAGATGCGCCGCAATGGGAAGATATACGAATCCGCTGTCGTGGGCAGTTTTATTTATTTCGCCATGGTGAATATGATGTATTGCGTAAATGGGATTGCATTAGTGATGATTATGTATGGGCATAGATCTTTGCTTTCGTCGTTCGTTAATTGAAAACGATTTTGTTTCTTCTCTCGCAGAGATTTGCTTGTTTTATTTTAAATGAAAAACATATCAAATTGATGACTCTCTAAAAGCGATCCATTAGGGAATTCTGTTTCTGTTTATGTTTACTTCAATTTAGGAATGTTGTTTTGTGGGTTAAAGATTTTTTTAGTAATTAAAATTATTATTTACATATATGCAAATAGTTAGTTAATCGACAATTGTCATGAAAGTTCTTCGGAAAAACTAGCTCTTTCTCTATCAGCATAATTTGTCCGCTCTTAAATGTAGGTCTCGGATAATATTCGCTTATTATTTTTTATTGAAGTGCACACATTATACTGATAGGAACAATTTTCTATACAGGGTGCTTACGGTCTTGTGATTTTATTTTTAAGAGGTGATTACACATCCTAAAATAAGGTCACTAACGTAAAAATATCTTAACAAAGTTGCATCATAAGAAAGATATTAATGTTAAAAATTTTTGGCAGTTTTTATCTTTTTTATTTTTAAATGGTGATTAATAATATTAATTAATAATAATAAAGAAAGGTTTTTAACGATAAAAAGATTGATAAACAACTTGTGCAAAAGTAAATGTAAACGATAGGTTATTAGTGATTTTTTCACTAAGTAGGCTGATGTCTGTAACATTTCCCATCTGTCACGCTGCTTCATTAGCTGTCACTGCATTGCTGGTTTGACTTAAATTTTTCCGAATAAATCCTAATAAGGAAAGTAAAAATGGTCCATCGCACCAACAGTGAATACGCTGACATGTTAATTTATGGTGAAGTACTCCAGAATTCTGCTGCTGCAAGTCGATTGTACGCTGAGCGGTTTCCTAACAGGCCAACACTTATTCCACAAAAATTCACCGCACTAGTAATCTGTGAACGAGAAACTGGTGTACTGCGAACACGTCAAGATCGAGCTGGTAGTCCTGGCCGACACCAACGAGTTTTGGATGTCGAAGAAGATTCTTCTAGTACTCGAAAAATATCTCGCCAAGTAAATGTATCAAATCGAATTGTCTGGCGAACACTGCGCTAGGATCAATTGTATCATTTCCATGTACAAAAAGTAGGTACACGCTTTACAACTTGGAGATCATCCTTTACAGTTTTGCCGATAGTTTCTAAAAACAAATGTAGAAATTCCAAACTTTTCTTCCATTGTATTGGCGACTGATAAAGTATCGTTTACACGTAACGGCATAAATAACGGTTGTAATACTCATATTTGGGCTGTGAGAAATCCATACGCTGTTCGTCGTAATCATTTCTAGCATAGATTTTCGATAAATGTTTGGGCCGAACTGGTCAACGGACAACTTACTGGCCTATTTGTGTTGCCAAATCGTATGAATAGATAGGATTATCTCTTGTTTTTGCAAAATCATTTGATGGAACTATTGGAAGGAGTTCCTTTGAATGTACGTCGACAAATGTGGTTTCTTCACCATAGCGCACTTCCGCATTTTAATCGTTCAGTTCGCCAACATTCAAATGTGTTTGAAAATAAGTGGATTGGTCGAGGTGGCACTATGCCATGGCCTCCTCGGTTACCCGACCATAACCCTCTTGATTTCTACTTTTGGGGCGTTATGCAGATCGTGGTATACACCAACGACATAATTAATTTAGATGATATTCTTAACCGCGTTTAGGCAGCTGCGGCGATAATTCGACGACAAGACCAAAGGCCTAGTAAATTATGCCAATTCATGGATACGTCCAGCCAGACTTTGCGTTCAATAACAGGCGATAACTTTGAACTACTAGTGTGAAGTAGATTCCATGAAAAACATAAAAAAATGTTTAAATTAATATGCTTAATCACCACTTAAAAATAAAAAGAAAATAAAAACTACAAAAATTTTTTTAACATTAATATCTGTCTTATTATGCAACTTTGTTAAGATATTTTTACGTTAAAATAAAATCACAAGACCGTAAACATCCTGTATATATATGGCTTAGAAAATAGTGATCGAAAGAATGCGATGGGCCCATGGTTTATGGTAGGAGTATACCAAGCAGACGCAATGAAAGGGGTACAAGCGTTAAGGACGGACTCGAATTTCTGCCTGCCAGGCGTCGTCAGTAAAGACTTGGAGTCCGTTTTTAATATATATTATCAGCATTAGCCTTAATAGTATGAAATTGACTTAGCATCTGACTTAGTCATCATATTATTACGCTATAGAAAACAGTTCTGCTTGTACTAATTAGTGCTTCTTTCAAAGCGGTATTTAAAATGTTTGCGTGTATAAAATTGGTTTAAAAAGCTTTACCAGCATTTATGATTCTTTTTGGTACTTCTTTGTCGACTTCTGATCCGTTAGTTACTTGCGCCCATTTAGCAATACATAACTAGTCGCGTAGACCGCAATTGATCAGGTATTTAATTTAAAGAAAATATTTTGTGTGATTATACATATTCTATTTAAAGATATCTAGTACTACAAGTTACGTAGGTAAAAAAAGAAAATGTATCCAAAATGTATTATTGCAAACTAGCTTGGAATGAATTTCACAAGCATTTTTAGTACCGGCGATGACGTATTTTCCAAAACTTGTTGCTATTTTTTCTTGAACATCTATGTCTTCTCTTTTGTTTCTTCTTTCCATTGGATGACCCTGCTTTACCATTCGACGAGCCACGCACTTGAACAAATTTTCGCTTCAATGAAATTTTTCTTCAAATATTGATTTGCACAGTAATGAAAGCCTTTCTTTAGAAATAGTCTACGCTTTTCCTGGTTTGGGTCCTTTATGGTGATTAAAAATGATGTAGACATTTATGCCTGTAATATTCAGTACTGTAAAAAAAACATTGCAACATTACGGGTTGAATAACATGGATTCAGATTTTTGGCGCAACGTAATAGGTACCAAATTCAAGTACCCACCCATGGTCAATCAGCTTTTTCTTAACTTCAAAATCAGATGTGACCCAACTCGTACTGTCAAATATACTTGTGCGATACAGTGATCACTAAATCTATATTATTCATTATTTATTCTAATTTTTAATTAATTTTTTAAGTATTAAATAGATATGCTTTAGGAGCACTTCTGTTGTTATACTTTGTTTAATTACAAGATTTCTTAACCTTTTTTGCCAATTGCATTATAAATGATTATTTTATGTTAGGCATATTTTATCCTGTTTGTATTTACTTTATTTCTTACACACTTAGCCAATAATAATTCGGACCGAAATTATTAAACTCATTATTTCCGCCTCAACACATTATCCCCATCATTTATGATAATAGTTTGCTTTCACTTTTCTATTCTTTATTTATGTTTTCCTATATTTTGCATATAAATTATCATTCCATTTTCATTCGACATATTTCTTTCAACTTCTTTTTCATTACTCTCCTTCCCGTCGTTATAATTCTGGTCTTGATTATATTTCTTTCCTCAGCCATTTCATTCTTTTCTTTCTACCTTTATTTCTTCTTTAATGTCGTTTAATTATCCTGATGATATTTTAAATTCTTGTCTCCTAATTGTGTTGGTATACTTTTATTCAAAAAGTCTTCTTCTACAACTCTTACAAACTTATAATTACTTCACCATCTCACTCCGTTTAATTGCAAATTTTTAACGCACATATCAAACGTGCACCCTCAAATACTCTTTTTATTTAATCTATAAGGTTGCTTAATAGTCAGTTCTAAGTTTTAGTAAATTAAATATTCGAACTAGATTAAATTTTGACATACCTTTAAAATATACTCACAATTCACTTACCTTAGGAATATTAAATTGCCAATTTTGATAAACCCTTCAATTTAGATATATCTATCTAAAATTGTTGTGATAATTAACATATATATATACTTTTAATTAGTAAAACCATTGCACTACGTTAAAAAATTATCCTCTGAAGTGATTATGATCTCTAAAATACACTGTCTTACGTGCCTTTAATAAAATCGTAATTTGTTGCTCGCGCTGGGTGCAATACATTTTTCGAATTCTTCAATTTTTTATCAATCAGTTATCTATATAATGCTAAGTAAAAAAATACATGTTTTTCTTTATGGTAACCTCAAATGCACAGTCATATATGCGCTAACATAATCAAACGCCATAGAATTCATTATTTTCTGGAACCAAAGGCACTCGGAGCGAATAGGTAAGGGTTAAAAGGGAATATTGTCCAGCACCTATATGTTTTTTCTTGTTTTCGAAATCATTCTTTAACTAAAACTTAAAAAAAAAACAAAAAAAATATGCTACCAAAATGCCAAGGTCGTGGGAAATCGAAAATTTCCTTCTCCTAGAGTTATCTTGACGACAAACCAAGCAGCGGGGTTGTTAAGTACATCCCCTTACATCATTCTTTTCTGCCGTATTCCTCTGCTAAATCGCCCGTAATATTTTAGCGAAGACAGATCCATTTCTACCGCGGATTTTTACATTTTCAACCGCTCACAGTCCCCGATAAAGCCGGTCGCGATCGCGCAAGCGACGATTGCCCAGATGACGGCGACTGGTGGTTTCCGTAGCTCCCACTATATCGCGCATGAAATATGGAAAGACTATGAGGTTCTTCGGAATCGATCGGAAATCGACGGAATGAAAAATTTCAGCGTCCGCTCGTATGTGAGAAATCGGATTTCCTTCGAATACCAGTAAATTCTCGTCTGTGTTAAATGTGGCGTTACGTGGAAGATTTCGATGATTTGACATACGGTTTTTGTGAGTTTAAATGCGTCTCTTTGTATCCATTGACTATTATTTTTAACGGCACGGGTCATTAGGGAAAAATTTCTTCATATTTCTGAGCAATTTCTTTATAATGAAATTCTGCGGATGCCATCAATTCGGCCCTCACTTTTTATCGCCAAAAAATCGTTGATTCGTTTTTTTATATTGGCAGGAAACGATCCACAGTGAAATGGCTTGTGATTCTCTTGAATACTCCTCACTTTTGCATAAACATATTCGCATAAGGATGGTATTATTATCCTTGTATTTATTATCTCCGGAAGCAAATCAATGGTATCAAATACCTATGAAGTGGCAAAAAACAAATTTCTTACGGATTATAATATTGTTCGTGCTCCTTGAGTAAAAATTGTGGATCTAAACACGCATGTATATATGCAATGTTACTAAATGCTGAATTTAATTTCTAATGAATTTTAATAATAATAAATTTAATATATTTGGATTCTTTTTATTTATGTCAAGTTGACACAATGACAATTAACTGACATTTGCTAATTTAAATTATAATGACTTAATCAAAAAATTGTAACCTATTTAAATAATATCGAGAAACATAAAGATGTGTTTGAAAATATAATTTAACAATGTTACTATAACAACAATACGAACATATAATTTTAACGAATGAATAAATTTATCAAATACCTTATCTAATATAACCTGCGTATATGTGTATTACCCACTTCTGTCTTCCTGCACCCTCGGTTTACTCGTTCTAAATCTTCCCCCCCCCCCCACTGCACTTTTCTAATCACCCCTTCTTTAGCACTCGTTTTCTTAATTTCACTCAGAGACTTTTCTTTTCAGGGTTTCCAATTTGTTTATTTCCATTTAATCCGTTGCTCCCGTTTTCATCTAAAATATCCCTGTCATCATTACCACGGCAATCTATTATAATGTGCTGTACCGCGACGGTTTCCAAACTATACTAGCAGCATACGGCCTCCATGGCCGTCCTCAGGACTCTATGGTGTCAACTTCAACTCGGTTAATTCCACTGGCGCGTAGTTCTTCGTTAGGTGGATCTGCGATGTGGTGTGTGAAATTTCTCCAAAGCCTTTCTGTTGTGTGGTGTTATGTGATTGTTATGTGTGTAATTGTTCATGTTAATTTACAAGATAGAGAAAATAATAAAGTATTAATTTAGTAACATTTCTTATGCCTGGACTTATGCTGGACTCATATTACCCTTACCCGGCACAGGAACCTTAATATGATAGCGATGAGTTTTCAAATCACCGCAAGATGCTATATAAATAAGAGCATGGCAGTATATAGAATAAAATTTATTTAAAATTTTCAAACAAACTATTTGGACAAGACAAATATGCCAAATACATCTGCTTAGATTAACGTTAGCTGCGTATTTAACATAGGACCTCTCGACATTACTGATTTCAACATTCTTTAATTTCTTTTTGTACTATTGTAAACACATATACTTTATGTTGTAATTACTGTAAACGTAGGTCTCTGACATGGCTGGATGATGATTGTGCTCCTGTCCAAAAGATATTTAGCAAGTTTCTTCAGGTATATTAAATATAGCTAGGAATTACAATAATTAAATGGATAGTGGGACAACTATTGGTAGGAAAGGCTACTGCAAGGGTAACCTAGCGGGAGTATACCCCTCGCACTTCGTACGCCTACGTCTGATTAATTTGCATTGCAATTGTCACCTAACATGTGCGAATACTTTTTTTTTGATTTTCAAATTTAGTCTTCCTTCTTTATGCTTTTATCATCCTTTTTGGTTTATTAAACGCCTTCCCTCCTCCCCCAATTACACCCCAGACTGTTATCACCGCCTTTGATCGTTAGCGAGGTGCATCGGAACTGTTGGAGCAACTCCCCTCTTAATTCCTCGTCCAACCAGCAGATTAAATTACTTTATTATGCTGCTTAGCTGACAACACCATTGGCATCCACTTTTCTTCCTCGCCGTTGTTATTAAACCGATGTAAGTCAAATACTGTGTACGTTCTGTACTTCCACTTTTACTAATAATGTTTTCACTAACTATGTACAATGAATCTACTAAGTAACGAGACCCACGTGACCTCTTTTAGGTTTGCGACACAGTTAGCAGCATGGTAACACTCAAAAATAAAATTCCTGTACAGATTCTCATGTTGATATATTGACAGACGAAATTTGATAGGTTAGGTTTTGGGTTACAAATAATTATATACAGACAAGGAATAGGGAAATAGTTATATTGTGAAAGTTATAGCAAATGTTGAAAATGTTGTCCATTATTGTCGAAGCAAATATTTATTCTCCGTTTTGAATTGTCCATTTCACCGATTTTGTATGTTTAATATTAAGAAAGTTACCCATATACGGAGATAGAAAATGGTCACTTCTATAGAAACGTAATGATGCATGGGTTTTAATTTTGGGGCTCTTAATAATGCACTTAGGACAACGACACAAAAGAATCCTATAAGAATATGGCACGCCTTGTTGATAGTAAATTAATCAAATCACAAGGCGACTAAATAGTGAATCAGGACAGATCTAAAGTTCGTTATCTTTTTCCTAAACCTAATGTTCTGGAAGAAATTTGTTCTTCTTTTGATTAGACCTATAAAACAATCTAGCAATAATAATAATCAGTAAAGATTGCAAGAACTGTGGGGCAATATAATATTAAGCCACGTGTTTTGGGGAATAAATGGATTACTGAAACACGAGCCCCAATTAATCAATCTATTGTGGGGTGAGGTGCAATCCAATACTGTGTGTTTAATAATAATAATTCTACGCACAAGGAAAAAATTTAAAAAACCGAAGATTTGTTGTCTATTGTTATTTAAGGAGTGACCAAGCTATCAATGACAATATTCTCGTATTGAAAACATGAAGAAGGGGATAGAAGGCAAATATGTTTATCAAATACTTCCAAACAGAAGTCACACTTCTTATTTATAGGCATGTCGTCGAACAAAATAAATTAAGCGAAACTCGTTGACTCGACGAGAGGAAAGCAATACGAACGCAACAGTTCGGAGACATTACATGAAATATCGTCACGAATTCACATGGATAAAATTTTCTCCACGAGGAATAGACACAGAAAATACCAAGCACGCTTACGGAACAGATGAAGTGGGAAAATTTGTACCGAGAAAGTGGGGTGATCGCAGAGGGCCCTGGTGTATTTCCCTCGACTTGTTCGCGAACACGATACGTGACCGGCAATTTATTGATGGAGATTTATTCGATATTGGAGGAACATTCCGCACAACGAGCTAATTCGTTTTTATTACGAACGATTGGTGCGGGGATGTTACTTCTACGCGGGCCTCGGAAACGTAGGGGCACGTATATGGGCGCCTGAGTTATATGACAGCCGCGGAAGAGATACGTTTTCGCCAATAGGGGCCGCGGAAATTGGTTCGTATGTATATAATCGAGAGCGAAACTTATTTATTGGCAGTTTGGGGGGAGGCGTGAAGATCTTCCGTTTTAAAATAATGGAGGAAGTATTTGACACTTTGGTGGATACACAACTGCTTTGGGTTACGTTAGAATACGAACCCTGCCGGCATAGTTACGTTGTATTCACGTCATTCTTCAGTCAAGTGAATCATTTTCGTTATATGGATCGTTATTGTAACGTAAAACTGACGGCTTAATGTCACAGCAAACATGACGTCATGTTTTAACCTTAATTTGAAGAAGTAGAATATTGGCATGTATTCACACACCTAGTGTATAATATACGGGCCGTATAACGTCTTCTAAAATGGGCTAATCCATTCATTTCCATCATTAACGAAATATTATCATATATATTTTTTCATAATTGTGCCAGCCACTATTTTCTATTTTCTAGTTATGTATATACCAATAAAGTATTAAATCAACAAATTCTGTCATAGAAATCATAATTTTAAAATAACGTGTTGTGAAAACTATTTTTTAAAATGTCATTTTTTCTGGCAACGGCGTCGTGTCTTACGGAAATAAATATAAGATATCGTAAAGTAGCTAATAAGTGGTTGGGCTATGCATGACACATTTATTACCAAATGGGGAGATGTTTAGACTGAGAAGAAGTTATTTATCTTTCTTTAGATTACAGTTACAACTGTGTGAACTCAAAGTTTGGTTATCGATACTTTGGCGTAATGAATGAACAAAAACTGTTGTGTCATAAAATGTCATTCCTTTTCTGGTGGATTTTGTGATAGATTTTATTTGCAGTAGTGATCGAATACCCTACACACATAATAGTTTGCCTTTTTACTGCGTTTCTGTAAAAACCTTATAAAAACAGTTGTTGTTCCTGCGGTGTTCGCCAACGTTGTTATATTGTAGTATAATATATCTTCAAGGAGTGAGGTATGCACAAATCACTTTTTAGCTAATGTAGAAATTATTTAAAGAAAAATTACAGCAATGTCTTTCGCGGAAAGTTATGAAATGAAAAGAGTAATTTATATTCGGGAATTTGAAGCTATTTTAGAAGATATATCTGATGTGAAAGATGGTGAAATAGACGCGTTGTATATTCCATCACTAGTTAGGCGACAATTATTGCAAATGATTGGTGAGTGGAATGATTTTGTTTAGGTAAAAAGAATGAGATGATTGTTTGAAGATATAAATGCTTTAGATAATTTCGGTTTGAATTATTATTACTTGCGTGTGAAATAATAAAATAAAAACGCGGTAAAGCATGCCTAACATCAAATAATCATTTATAATATAATTGGTAAACAAAGGTTGAGGAATCTGGTAACTAAACAACAGAGGTGTTCCCTAAAATGTATATTTCTTTAAAAAAATGGAAAAAAAGTTATGAATTAAAAAATTTAAATAGATAATGAACAAACGGTTTGAACGAATAATGTATGCGCGCTAAGTTAATCGCGGTTGCGACAGTACGAGTTGGGTCACCTCTGATGTTGATATAGCGAAAAAGTTAGAATAAAAGAATTTAGAACGATACGGGATTTAGAATACTTAGCTGTTCGATCGTGTGTGAGTCTTGGATGGGCGAATTAGGGGGTCTTGACTTGAAGAATGGGCTTAGAAGCGGTGAAGGTAACTCCTAACACTACCACATGGTACTTACAACAAAAAACAACAGTGTCCTGTCGTGATCGGACTTAGACGAACGGTTTGTTCTGTCACGAAGGAACGGGTAGGTGAGTTCCAAGTCTTGTCTGGACAGACGTAGACGAAATGTTGTCTTGTCGCGGGCGGACAGAAACGAACATTGGGTGTCCCGGCCGGACGGAAAGGAACTCAGTTAATGTCCTGATCGGTGGAGAACAAACCGTTGCCTCGTCCTGATTAGACGAAGTCACTTGTTGTGTTGGGAGTGAGCCGAAACGAACTTAAGAAACGACCTTTCGAAACGAAGAAGAGTTGCAAAATCACCTGGACTGGCGAAGGGTTCCACCAATCACAGAGCGACAAATATTCATTTAGAAATATTTTAGGACAACAAAGCTTTGCTGAATGAATCACGGGTTAGTTACGTATTAATTCGTTCAGAGAAATTGCAATGTAATACGGATTAAAATGATATCTGACACAACTATATTTAATAAGAGAGAGATTAACTATAATTTAGAAATCCAATAATTAAATGCAGGTCTTCTGTATGCACCGAACAAAGCGGGTTTTTGTTTGTCTACCTGAACCAGGACGTTTGTTACTAGGGGCAGTTAAAGTGATGACGTATTCGTACTGTCGGCATTTTCGATAATAAATGTAAATCGGTTTGTTGCTTATTTCGTGGAAAAGTTTATGAATGCACATCTACAGGAAAACAAATTTTAAACTTATCCTACATAAATAGTTACGAACATCATAAAATAATATTTTAGTATTTTAGAAAAAGGATTGGTTTCGATTACACGGTGAGTGTAACAATATCCATATATATTATATATTAATGTTGTTTCAATACTTTTACGATTAAGGCTCTATGTTTTCAAATTGTTTATTGATGTTAAATAAGCTCTCTTTCAGTGTTGTAGAATTTAGCCTATTTGTTCCAAGGAGAATTGAAAATTTATTCAGTTTTGCCTTTTAATAAAGTAAGCTTCAAAAACTGATCACAAGTCTAACAATTTACCTTTGTTTACGCTGGCTGTACTCGTGATATTGGAGGTTTATCGTCAGAATACGCTGCCAATGTTCTTCTATAAATTAGAGTTTCTTTCAAAACTACCTAAGAATTCTAAGTGCATCAACAACAATCAATAAATTCACTACTCCCATAATTAATAATCCGAAGTTGTCCTCGACAATCTCAATAGCACATAAATAATTGATTGTGTAGAATTGTCATGTTGACTCTCGGTGCGCACGCGAAGAGTTACGCTACTAAAGAAACCCTAACATTTCAACAACTCTCGGGCGTGCCGCAAACTGTGCGACGACGCCTGAACTTTCAAACTTGGCCAGTAAATTCCCCTCGAAGTAAACCTAATAAACAAGTTCAGACACAACGAATTGCGAAAGTACGGATCGCTACTTCCCGATAACTTCCTCCTATAATCCCCCAACTCCAATGTTGCCCATCTCATTGGATTTAATTCGGTATTTGTTTCCTAAAGGTTTTCGCAGGCACACACGTTAATTTATAACTTCTTGCGAGGGTACTGTTTTTTCTTTCGAGCTCTTTAACCTTTGTTCTTTAAGTGTAGGAGAAAGAAAAATAACGAACCAAGCCGTTACAAAATTGTCACGTATATAAACATAGTATCATGGTTTTTATCCTTACGTTAAAAACAAAGGAGGTAATATTTAATAGTAGAGTAGTGGACAGTATCGGCTGTACTGGTTAGACTTCAAAAATTGAAAATATTAGGAATGTAGAAAACGCAATAAAAACACAGATTTATTGTTTCGCTGGAGCTTTCGGTTTTTATTTTAACCCTTAAATGCCCAAGCACTCTAAAAACTAATCGCTATATGAAATAAAACCTAAGATACTTTAAATTTAAACGGAAACTAGTAGAGTAACTCCCGTTTTATATATTCCCGGTATTCAACAGCTGAATTCCTATTGATACTTTCATACACGCTCGAGGCTTATCGATTTTCACTGCAATTTCGTTAATACGGGAACGTCATTGTACCCAGACCGAAATCAATTTGTTCGGTGCAGTATTTCTTCCGTTAAGCCAGACGCTTCTGTGGCGACATTATTGGGATTATGTAGGGCGATGGTTTTACAGCTTTTAAAGAATTATGGGACCACATAAGAGAACCATTAGTTCCCAAAGCTTTAGAGATTGTTCTTCTTAATGATTTTATTTGTTAGTTCAATGTGTTTCCTGAGTTTCTTTGGTATCGGTACATTTTCTCATATTATAATGAACACACATATTGTTTACGATCAAACATATGCGTTTCTTTAGCGATAATTGTTAAGTTAAGTGATGATAATAATTATTAGCTGTTTTGTATTGGCTTCGAGAAACAGTTTGGTACAATGCGTGGTGCTCTTCAAATCTTTTAACATCTTTTAAATACAGATGTCAATATAGGCTTATATAGGAAAATTTAAAAATTCAACTTTAAAATGGGAAACTGACTGATATTATGTGCTGATAGTCAGGTTGATGAAAGTTTAGAGCATGTATAAATTCATGAAATTGAAACCACTACTTCTGTTTCGCTGCGCACTTAGCAGTTACGGATACGTAATTTTTTTATTTTTCGTTTTGGGAAAACATGTATTCTTTATAAATTGCTCGTTAGCATAAAAAAACCTAGAAAAATCATAGAAAATTTTACGAATTGCTCCATTTATGGCATTAAATTTAGAATATTCGCCGAATATTCGGTGATTCGACTTGATAATGGGAATCCACATATTCCCGAAACACGTGTCGTCCCGAATTAATTAATACTTTGTGCGGGAGGAGTAATCCGAACAGTGCGGTTATTGTGCTGCCCCACAGTCCTTGCTATCTTTACCAAACAAACTTATTATCAAAAATGTTCAACTGATGGAATTTCTATATTACCTGTAGCTCTAGAAGTGATTGCATTTATTCCTTAATATGTAGCAGGGGATCTTTTGTTGTTTAAATGTTAGGGAATTGGCGGAGATTACGTACCAAACGATCCCTGATAAATTTAATGTAAATTATCATCACCGACAATTTGACATTTTTTTTTTGTTTGTCTAATGTTTAAGACGAGTTTAATTGTTGTTTCAATCGTAAGATTTAACACTTAATGGAGGAGTCAGTGAAAAATATGTCACAATTATATATTCATAAACAATTGCAGAAAATCCGTAGACACAATGTATATCAATATGCCACCTTTCACAAACTAATACAACGTAACTGAAAAGAATACCATAAAAATTGAGAACCGTCCGCATAAGAATGACATATGCTATATTTTAAATAGTAGATAAATCTGGAGGTATTTAGCATAACAGTGGTTCCAGGATTGACCCCTGTTGTATATCGCATACGATTGGAATATGCGAGAATACTTGACCATTGAACTGTCTTTCATTGTACAATATTGTAAAATCTATGGCTTGGTTCTAAATGTGGCAAACGCCTTGTGGTAGTCCGATAGTCTGAGCAAATTTAATTCACCCTAGCCAAAATTTTGTCAACCACGTTGCTTACAATTGCGAAAATTCTTCCTGAATCCATATATTATTTTGGAAAGGATATTATTACTGATGGCATAATCTTCCATGTATTGCTAGGAATTACCTTCTCGCGACCTTAGAAAGAATTTGCAATAAGCTTATTGGGCTAGAAATGTAAAAGGGTTATTGAATGCCAAACAAAATTTATTAAACCACTAGTTTAATCTAACACAAAGAAAAATGTTCCCTTGATATTTTAGTAGTGACTAATAATATTGGGATTGGTGCATTTTCCCAACCCATTATAATAGTAGACACGCTCGATGTTGCAATGATTTTATGTGTTCGAAAGCAATAACTGCTAAATGCACCCAATTAATTGTTAGCTTTACTATATTTATATTTTCCCAGGAAATATTCCAATCGTTTCGGATATTAAATTCTCAATTGACAAATTGTTCATTTCATGTCACATTAAACATATTAAATACCAAATTCTAAATTGTAAATATTTCGCCGCTTTAAGTTTTAAATCAATGTCATATATTATAACAACCAATTTTAACTAAAACGTACTTAAAAAAATTTTCAGTATAAAAAAAGATATTATTTATACCGATTCTAGAACCAATAATTTTTTAAAGTTAAATTTCAAATAATTAGGAGAGGCAAAGGTACAACGCAGTACACATGCGTAAAATAGTACTTGAAAGACCGATTAATGGAGTACAAATACCGCAAATATAAAAAGAAAGGTGGATTTAGCCCAATACCTAAGATAGCTCTACCCTTTACCAATTGGTCGATACCCTGTTTCCATGTTCTAGGGAGTCGTACCCTCTTTCTTCGGTTAGGTGTCTCTCTTTGGCCATCGATGTTCCTTCATTCTCATTACATGACCATACCAAAGCAGCTGTCTAGTTTTTATTCCATCCAGGTTCGTCCAGACTCTTCCCGTTCTTCTCTTTATCTCCTGATTATGGATATACTCCACTCTTGATATTTGACACGCTCTTCGTAGATAGTCCATTTCAGTAGATTCTATAGCTCTCTTCTCCTTTATTGTCAGTTGTCAGTTGTTGTTTCTAACTTTATGCTGTTTGCTAAGTTGTGAGTTCAAGAGTCGAACGGATATTCTACCTTACTGCATTCTATGTTGTACAGCTTTAATCGTATTTCCGTCTTGTGATATCATGTACCCAGATAGTTGTATTCACTACAGTTTGAAACTGCGTTGTTAATTTGTAAGTTCATATCCACTCTAGGTCTTCCCTTGTTCTAATGTATTCTGTTTTCGTAAAGTTAATGGATTAATCCCAACATTTTATATTCCTCTTCAAGTTTCCTCAACATGTAGTCTGCGTCTTCTTCATCACCGGCAAATACTACTTGGTCGTGTGCAAACAGAAAGTTCCTTTTATTATTCTCATCGTTAATTTGTATACCCATTTCGTTCACGTTTTTCCTCTAGTTCTCAAGGGCTGCCTGTATATATATTTTAAATAAGGTAGAGGACAAGCTATATCCTTGTTTGAGTCCTTTTGTAATCGGAAAAGTTTCCGAAATATGGCTTTTCCATTTGACTACGCTCTTACATTCCTTATAAATATTCCAAACGGCCTGCACGTATGTTCTATTAATATCTTTCCTCGTCAGGGTTTCAAACAAATTTTTTCAGGGGCACCGTTTCGTATGCCTTTTCCAGGTCTATAAATACCACATGTGTTGGTAGGTTTTCCGCCTTGTGTTTTTCTAATATCTGTTGTAGCGGAAGGATATCGTCTAGGCACGACCTGCCTGCTCGAAATCCACATAGGCTCTCGATCTCTTCTATCCCCCTTCTTACGTACTCTTTTATCTCCTTTCGTACATATAGAGCTTATGTACGAAACGTTCCAGTGATTGGGGACATTGTTTCCTTCTGTCAAACATTTATTGAATATATCGGTTATTATTTCTTACAATATATCTGGGCCACAGTTTATCAGTTCAATGGGAATGTCTCCCGGTCCTGCTGCTTTATTAATTTTTGATTCGTTCAGTGTTGTCTTTAGTTCGTCCAGTGTTATTCCTTTCCACTCGAGGTTCTTCATTTCTTTCAATCTTCATGAATTCTTTTCTGTTTTCTGTTAGCAGCGCCTTACATACTTGTTGTTTGTAATCCACTCATATCCTTTACATTTCTCCTTAATTTTTTATCGTTTTCCACGCTATCAACACCTTCGTACTTGCCGTACTATTTCTTCACACTTTTTCTCCCAGAGGTTGCTCTTACTCTTTTTCATTTCTCTTTTGACTTTTCTATTCACGAGTGAATACATTCTTCTGTCGTTTACGCATTTACTATGCAGCCACCATTCATATGCGTGTTTCTTTTTCTTTTGTTACTTCTCCCAGTTCTTCTGTCCACCATTCTAGGTTTGACCTATCTCGGTTATCTTGAATTGTTAATGCTTCCTTGGCCGCTTCATGTGTATGGCCTTTAATTTGATCGTATAGTTCTCCAGCGGATTTATCACTTTGTACAGTTCTTTATTTATTTGCTGACCTTAGTTTATACAGAAATCGCGTGCTGTCCTGTGTGAGCCCCTCCAAGTTGTATCTACGCATTTCCATATTTTCAAATTTTCTATAAGCTCATTTGAAGCGTCCTTCTGTAATTGATCATAACCTTAGCAATTATGATATAGTGATCTGATCCGAATTCTGGTTCTCGGTGTACGATTACGTCAATTGTTTATATTTTTGAATTTTATCGTTGGATAACATAGTCAATAATAGAGCGCAGTCCTCTTGTTGGTTGGACCCATGTATATTTATGGATGTTCTTATGGGGAAAGAAGCCGTTTATTATTTTCATTTACGCTGCTTACGATTCTACCGATCGTGTTCCGTTGTCATTCTTTGTTTCTTCCCCCATATTTGCCTACCATTATACTGCTTTCTTCTTGCCCAGTTCGAGCATAGAAACCTCCGAATACGTATAGCTCTTTATTATCTCGGATCGCTGATATTGTATGTAATGATTTGTGGTAGAACTGTTCTTTCGATAATATATCTGCTTGATCACTTGGTGCATATATTCCTAGGACTACAATGTGTCCCTTTCTAGTTCTAATCTTATCATTTGCTCGTCCAATTGTTTAGTCCTTAGCCTCTGAATACTCCATGTAGCCAATCTCAAAATCCTATTTTCCTTGCAATCTTCGTCGTCTATTGAATCCGTCCTGGTTCCGAGGCAGTGTGTCGAATTTTTTTGCAGTTAATTCGTTTTGAGAGATGAATAGCTGGTCCATCGTCTCAACCCTCTTGCGGTCCCAAGGCTGTATAACCTTAGGACCGGCTACTGCAGATATTGAGCTACTCAATCCACCCAATACCTTCCGAAGGCATTGTTATTTATAATTTCTCTCGTATACCAGACATGATAAGGTAACTTAATATTTTAAGGACATATGTATATGGACTAAAAGGAAGCACCTTGGTTTAAAACTCAAGAAAATGCACTGGTTGATTAGTCGTTCATCACAGCTGTCCATAGACAGCTGATGACAGCTGATAAACTTCTTCTGTACAAAGCCGTACTGACGTGGACTTATGGAATCGATCTATGGGGTACAGCAGGTAAGATACCAGTCTAAGCCCCTACGAATTATTCTGAATGCACTATGGTATATTTGAAACTAGAGGAAGCAATCACAAGTAGCAGCAGGAAATACCAGAACAGGCTAGACATTCATCCGAACGACCTTGCAGTAATCTTATTAGACAACACACATGAAGTGCGCAGACTCATATGATGCAAACCTTTAGACCTAACACATAGATTTTGCTAAAGGCAAATGAAATCTAACCCAATCTAACGTAGTGCGAATGGACTAATCATTAACGTGTTGTTGTCCTAGCATAAGCTAAGATATATAGGGACGAGTCAATGGACAAAATCTCCCGCATGATACCCACTCATAGCTACTTTAAATAAAATTCATACTATTTGGAATTTTAAAATCAAATTTTAAAACTGTACTATATTTCCTTGGATATTTCTTTTATATAACGTAGCTTCTCTGTGATTTTCATATTTTGATTTGATTTCCTTACCTTACAACGAAAACCGTAATACCAGTAGATCTCATTGTCAGCAATAAATACCACGTCCGATTTCTATCATTGTCCCGATATTTCGGCCGATGCGCGCCTAAAATTCACTGGACGTAGTTTCTCCAGTTCTACACCGGTTTCGTAATTCCCTCACATTCATTTTCCGTCCGTCTTTTCTCATATTTCAGGCGAGAAAACGCCGCAGGACGCTTCCCATTCAATTACCTCCGAGCGTATGTAATATATGTAGTCGGGGCGGCCAGCAGGGAACCAACACTGTGTAGGTCATTCATTAGGGTTTATGGCCCTAATTTACACAATCGATTATCATTTCGAATCGGAATGGTCTTTGTTCGGAATGTAGTCGCTTTCGTCTACCACAATAGTTTGTGCTGGTGAGATATCGATTTCTCTTTCTGGGTGACGATAGTGGTGATAGTTGGACGTTTGAGAAAATGCAAGTAATAAAATAAAGCCAATGATCTGAACACCTAGATGCAGTTCTTTGCAAATGGTTCGTGCAAGCAACCAAATCACTTGGAGATATTACTTAGCTCTAATGCCTGTCTATGTACAAGCGGCTGATATACAGCTAATTTTTGTCATCTACCGCATCCCAATCTTCAAGAGACTCTGTCCCTAAAATTATCTTCCTCCAACCCTCTCTTCTGCATAGCTTCCTTAATTCCTTTTTCCCAACTCTTTCTTGGACTTCCTTTTATCCTTCTACTAGCAGACTTCCGTTTCCAACCTGCATGGTGGTAACCATGCAGCGATGCCATCCGCCTGATTCGATTGATCGTCCCATCTACTTCGACCACTAGATCCTATTGTAGAGCAAAACCCTCTGCGGTAGTCCGTCCTGGTCCATTCTCATCATGTGGTCATACCACAATAGTTGTTTCCGTTGTATTTTATTGATTAATGTTGTGTCAACTTGCATTATTTCCTTTATTTTTTCCTTTCTTTTGTAGTCCAATAATGTCTTCTTACAACATCCTCTCCAATACATCATCTCTGTTGACATTATTTTGTTTTCCGTCTTTTTATTCAACGTCCACACCTCACTTCCATAGGTAACATAGCCTTCGACAATAGAGTGGTTCTAATAATAATAATAATAATAATAATAATAATAATAATAATAATAATAATAATAATAATAATAATAATAATAATAATACATTTCTGCTCAACGAATACGAACAAAAAAATACGCACAAAATAATAAATTAACCAAATTGTATGGCAGCCACACTAACATCACTAGTATACAGTATCTGGAAATTGATTTAATAAAATTCGGGACATATGTTTCAAGAGCACGTCGGCTCTCATTCTCAACCAATTCCCGAATAGACGGAAATCATATCTAACACCTAACATGCACGTTTAAAAAGAAATATATACACATCTCTCTCTACTTATAAACACATTTAGCGTATTACGTCCGAAAAAATCTGCCTAACCCGAATGGCAGGTAGTATTAATGAGCATAGGGGTAACGCTCATAAATAAAAACATCTGTTTTGGGCGCATTTAAGAAAAATATACAGGATGTCCATTTTCTTTCCTGGTAAAAATATTCATTGAACTAGAATGTTCTAAAATTCCTTTTTCGCGATTTAGTAAGTTCGATCCTTTTTTAATATATATATCGTTTCGAACGCGTCTAGCGGCTTTTAAACACACTATTTAATCCCTTTGTGATTTTATGAAACGGTAATTTAACAAATTTCTTTTCTTGCGGTTCTACTGACTCTAAGGTTGTGGAATTTATCAGAAATTATTTATATTGGAATATCTTGAGCGTTCTTTCGACATCGGTAGAAGAGAATCCATTGTAGATCGCTATATCTTTGATGTATTTCAATTCTATAGAAAAGAGATGTTTTTATTTTTTTTTTATTTATTTACAAAACAGATGTTTTTATTTATGAGCGTTACCCCTACGCTCATAAATACTACCTGCCATTCGGGTCAGGCAGATTTTTTCGGAAGTAATACGCTAAATGTGTTTATAAGTAGAGAGAGATGTGTATATATTTCTTTTTAAACGTGCATCTTAGGTGTTAGATATGACTTTCATCTATTCGGGAATTGGTTGACAATGAGAGCCGACGTGCTCTTGAAACATATGTCCCGAATTTTATTAAATCA
>JARFOC010000124.1:792693-805486 GCA_031763485.1 Osmoderma eremita
TAAGTTGGTACAACGCAATTACTTCGTTGAACTGAAGTTCACGCTGAACTAGCGGTGAACTTGGTTGGTACAACCGGTCCTTAAAGGTCTTATATCATTGTGTCAGTTCAAGCTGTGCCATACTAAAGTAATCTAAAGCAAGCAATAGCAAGACAGAAAAAAATAATTGGTATAATATTCCAGAAAATATTTTATATTTGCAGAAATACTTTAAAATCTACACAAGCTCATACTTATTTCAATAGCATGAAATAAACACAAGGAAAATGCCTCAAACTTCATTATGCTGGGGATATATTTTTTCAATGTCCGATCACTTGACGAAAACAAATAAAGGCAATAGGTCCGACAGGAGTGTAACCGATCGCTAATAATATCATAGTTAATGGTGAAGCGATCGGCGGACGCACGTCATTAAGGTTGGAGCTGATAGTACAATAGATTTATCATTCCTGCTTGGATGCTGAAACTGTCTATCGTATACAGAAAGTGCAGAACTCCTGCTTTAAGATATATTCATGCAAATTTCAACATGCTGGTCACAAGCTAATAGAAGAGAGCTACAGGCTATGACTCTATATCACAAAATTCTTGTTTTAAACCTCCTTATCTATACAGAAGCGTTACATTCCGAAAGGACGTTCATAACATTGCGACCCGCTTCCGTGGATTGATATCGTCGCCATGTCACAGATTGCAACAATCTAAGTAACTAAATTCTCGTATTTTTCTCTTTGTGTCATGTTCTTTGAGGAAGACTTTCACTGTTTTTCTACCGCAACTTTATAGTGTATCTATTGGGCAGATTATGTAAGTTAGTAAGTAAACTAGGAGCTTTAGTTTATAAATTGGTGTAACACCAATACATCAGGCGCGCACACATAGAGTACTATCTTATAGGATTTCTTTAGTTTTAGTTTTAGGCAAGGATTTTGGTAGTTAAGTTCATAAATACAGGGTTAGATATGGCAACAATGCGAAGTTGATGAGTAGTTCATTTGTGTGTGTTGCAGTAGGAGCCCTGCATTGTCATGAGAAAGGACGATGACAATATGTCCGTCTCTTGTTACAGTCATTGTGGTTTCAGGGTCCTTGAATTCCACCAACAAAGTTTTTCTACAGTTCCAAATGATAGTACTCATAAGCTTTCCGTAGGATAAGGTTTGCTTGATCTTCCTTGATTTGCTGGACGAATTGGAATGCGTCAATGGTTTTGTTTGCTTATTTGCCTCGGCGCCTAGGAACTGGACCCTTAGCAGAACTTAGCAGATGGCAACTTAGTTGCCGAAATACGTATCCATGCGTTCTTCACTCATAGAGGTGGTAAGGGTATTTTTTATTTTTACTATTACATTGGAGGCACACGAAGTACGAAATGTATTGAGAACGTTCAAAATGGATCATTTTTTAAAACTTCTTACACTTTATAGAATTAGATATTTTTATCCTAACGCACTTGACACTCTTAAAACTGACAAACATTTCATTTCAAACCGTACTTATTTGAAAACGTCTCTTATGAATTTTGCAGAGAGCATCAGCGCTTCCTCCTTCCTCCCCCAAAAAGACATTAAGTCTTAAAGCAACCCCGTCTGAAAGAAATAATACGGAACGTGCACGAAGTAGCGCGTAGGGTAGACGTCTGTCGGCTATTCCGGATTAATATTTATATATTCCATCCGACGGGGAAGAAATGCAAATGTACTACGTTATGGAATTACGTGATGATCCTTTCTATTGCCGGTATTGTCTGTTTTCTCCTTAGATTTGTCCTGAGAATTTTAACGAAACGGCGTGAAAAGCGTCATGCGGTGAATAACGAAAGAATTCTCGCCACGCCTAGGTATCCATATCTGTGGAGGCTTGCTTTTGAAAGCGAAGGGTGTCCGTTCTATCTAAAGAGAATCATGGAGATATCGTTTGTAAAGGATAGAATAAATACCGAAATTCTACCCAAAAACTGAAGCAAATGTTATTATTACATAATGTTCCTATAAGCATATTGCTTCAAATACACATTTATGAAGTTATACCCGCTGGAAGTAGAAACAACATATTTTTTATTACCTTCATGGTAATGAAAGAATTAACGTCTTTAAACATTTGCTTACAATAACCGCCGTCAGCCGATATACATGCTTTTAATCGTATCTCAGGATCATTCGTTATAACAGTTAAATCATTAATAATGGGATTTGGGTTTCCATTGGATTTGTATAAATTAAAGAGTTTACATATCCACGAAGAAAGAAATTGGACTAATTGTGATCGGGTGAATGAGGCGCTCATGGTTGTTGAAGATCCATCCCGGAATTGACTGCTTAATATGATAAAATGTGTTGAGGCTTCCTCGTGTGTGATCGTTTGTCATATTATTGAGGGCCTATATTCTATCAATTCATAAAGCCTCTGTTCCAACAATTTGCAATATTTTACACCATTCAGCATTTGGGGATTTTCATCGCACCGCATATATATTGCAACCTTCCAAATGTGACTTTTAAGAGGTTATGTTGATGTCAAAATGTTGCTGCACATGTGATTTAAGTTTATTTATTAATATTAATTGAGTTCGATGATAGATCAGATTTATGTAACAAGGTCACTTTTGGAAAATAATAATACAAGTAAAATTTAAAATTTAAAAATTGAATTTTGCCATATTAATGTCAAAAACGTAAAGATAGTGATTATAATTTTGAGTAAAAGAATTAGGGTACCATTTTGGCAATGGTAATGTTATATTTGTAAAATACTTTTATTTATTTGCTAAATACCGCAACTACCTTTGTATAGTGCATATCAAATGTCTACCACCCTTTCTTCATGTCTCTCGTTTTTATTAGTGTATGCGAATAACCACTTTTCTTCTTTCCCTTGGACAGTTTACTACTTTACTTTGATAATTGCTTTAGCTTCTATGATTTTTGTTACTTACTATGATCATCTAGCGACGTACCTATTATTTCGTTTCCAGATGATCTTTTACATGGCTACATAACACACCCATCTACATGGATGACATTTGCTCCCTTGTACGGACATAGTACAGGTACAAATCCAGGTACTGCGCCTCGCACACTACAGCAACAGAAAACTGCCGCCTCTGGAAACTGCCCGTGAGTTTCTAGGTTTGCCTGCTATCTTGTCTGAATCCGTGGTGTTAACTTATAAAAATCTTCCAAACCCCTCTTGTATTGTTTAGTGCTATGTCTGAGAATGCGTTATGATTTTACAATGTATTTAAAAAGCATTTTTTTTAATCTAGTATCAGTCATTTTATAATTTTTATCGTTATCTTCTTGTATTATTTCTCTGATCAAATCAAATCAACATCCCTAACCCTACTTATAAGGTGAACATTAATTAGTTCCATTATTTGGCACCCACTAAACTTATATATTCTCCTCTTCTAGTGTCCTAGAGTACCGACTGAGAACAAGAGAGTTAGACACAATTTAATATGCAACTATCAACACACATTAAAGAATAATAAATCAAAACGAAGGTAACCAAGTTTGCACATGCTGCAGACAAACCCGATAATAAACATTGTATTAATAAGAATACAAAAGATCATAATAAATATCTCCTTATACATTTCACTGTTACCCTTCATTTCGCTCTGTATTTTCTTCCGCTGTTTTCTGTCATGTGCAACTTTTAGCCTCTTTTAACAATGTCTTTCGCCACTATAACATCACCTACTCCTTACCCACATAATCCATAATCGAGGTTATCTTTCTTATACCTTTTGACCTTTACTTCGTCTCTTCTTGTTATGCATTTGACTCCTCTTAGGTATTTCATTTTTAGGCCTGTATTACCCCCCATTGCTCTGTTTACCGTCCAGGTTTCGTAACAGTGGGTTAAGGTTTGGTGGTTTTGGTGACATTGTGAATAGTGCTAGGTTTATAACACCACTCTCTCTTAAGCCATCGGTTGCATCAGATTATATAAACACATCAGACTTTAGTATCTTGATAGAAGTCATTTTCTCTTTACATAAACTCTTCTTCTTGTCTCTATCAATCTTTGTTTGATTCGTCTTCTTTCCAGGACTTTCCATATTCTGTTCCTTCTGGACTATACCTAAATCCTTGTAAATGCAAAGTATGTTTTCAAGCTACTTCTCAGCGGTTTTTTTTGTTATATTAACTCCTTGACAGTGAATATGTGATCCTGAACACTCCATCCTCATCTAAAGCTACTCTGCACTTCTTCCTGTGTAGGTTCTGTGTTTACTTCCGCAGTTTTTTTCTAGAATCCTTTCATATAATTTCACTGCTTACTTTATTTTTTGTTACAGCTTTATTAATATGTATTCGCAACCATTTATTTATAGGAACATCTTTTTCTTGAAATGTTAATGGAAATCACCTAAAATTTGGAATATCCATAGAAAAACACTCTGCAGAATAGCGTACGGTTACATAAATAAAGACGCACCTATCCCATGTATCTATATTTTAAACTTTCCTATAGAGCGCCTCCTCCATCCTGCGGTTTGGGAAAATCCGGACGAAATCCTTCTGGAGCTTAACCGAAGTTTGCGGACTTATATCAGCAGCGTGCAGGCTTAAAGCGGCCATGTTTTAGGAGCCCGGCCGACTCTAATTAAACAACCGTTTTAATTAACACACTAAATTATATCCAAAATGAAATTCCGTTAGCGTTTATCTTGAAAGCGGGAGTTTCCAGTTTCCTGGGTCGTTAGCGGGATGTCGTTGTTGCGGCCCGCGATAACAAACGCTTTACGAGCGTGGCTGGATAAATAGGACATAGGCAACGAAAAGAAGAAAGAAAAAAATGAGGAAGGGAAAATGAGACAATAAACGGTTTCGGTTTTAACCGGGAGCCGGAAATAAAAATCGAAGGCGCAATCGAAATGCAAGAAGGCAAGGGCTCCGTCGTCCGAGCTCGTCTGGGCTTTCCTCTTCGTTTTCCGGTTGCAAATCCCCGGAATGTATTTCGCACGTACCTCAGTTACGACTTGGGTGAAAAATGCGCCGTGGAATCTAAGTTATTGGATTTCATTTCCGGGGATACGAGAGCCGAGGCAGTTCTCACGTGCCGACTTAATATTAGTTCATTATTTAGGCCGGCCACTAATAAATAATATCCATTACGGTGAGCATTATTTGAAAATAACTGCGGAAAAGTAACGTAAGATTATGTTCGAACGCGCGCTGGAATAAATAACTCTTTTTTTTGTGGCTACTGCTTTTTGATATTAACCCTGTAATATAATTGCGTTTGGAGTAACTTTTGTCATAAGCATAACCATATTAAGTTAATGCAATTCGAAGTACTATTATAAAGTATTTTGTCAAGTAGAACGCAAAATGCAAACACTGCTTTATTATAATAAATATTATACAGCATATCCGCAAAAAACAGCCTAAATATTTTTCCCATTTGCACTGAACAAGGGTAAGGGCATTTTTCAAAACTTACACTGTATAGATATCCAGAATAATAAGTTTACGAAATGTAAAAATTCTCATTTTTCTTGTTGCGTTAGATGCAATATATATATAGAAGACTTTGGTGATTGCTTCATAAAATATGACTGTACAAAAGACAAAAATATGTTAAATTGAGACAAAGTTCTTCCACTTAAGATCAAGATAACAAAGATTGCAGTAAACAAAAGTGAGCATGAGACCGCAAGCTGAGTAAATAGAACTTAAAATTTTCTGTAAAGGTTATATTTATTTTATATGGTGGTTTTATGTAATGGAATTGTAAGAATATGTGTGTTACGCTAAGTTTAATTGTGTATCTGCGATCTTGGACTTAATAGACAATAGAGATAATTGCAAGTAGACGTTAACAGCAATCGATGTATAAAGCAACTAAAATTAAGAAAACGACGATCAGCCATTTTCAGCTACCGCAACTCAGGCAACTTGTGCGAAACATAATCCCTTATTATTACGTCAAATACAAAACAGGAATACAAGAATTTTGCGTAACTTGGATTCCACGACAAGTCTCCCGGACTAAACATGGACTATAGACAACATCCTAGTAGTTAAACATGGCCAAGAATAGAGAATCGCATAGCATTTTCCTAGTATTAAATCCAGAAAGTCTTTATCTGTGTATTAACACCTAGGTGTATCATAAGATTCCTGTATCAGCCTATCAATTTGAGATGTAAACTTCAAATGATAATCAAACTCTTAACCTGGGTTTTTAGCTTTTATCTTTAAAAATGTGTTCGATGTATAAATGTATGTTGTCTATGGTCCCCAATATCGAGGTTTGTGGAACTTCACATTTGATGACTTGCTCAGACGAGACAGTATTGATAAATTTTACTGCCTGCCTGTGAGCTCCGAGATGGGGAAGGATGAAGAACACTTGAAATAATGAAATTTGCCACATAGCAGTCAAATGGCTTATAGTTGTGACACAGTTAGTATCAATTGCTCGAAGCACATCATCCACTTCTAGCAAGGCTGTAGCAGTTCCATAACCTTGTCGAAAATGATGGGGAAGAATTTCAAAAGTATTAATGAAGACATCAACTTGTTCGCTAGCCAACTTCTACAGCATATTGAACAAAACACGTAGGAAACTAATGGGTCTTCAGTCATTTAAAGCATTAGGGGTGGTTACAGGATGGCCACAGGATAAACAATGGCGCATTTTCCATAGTCAGGACATATTCCTGCTTTTAAACAAGCGTTCAAAAGATAGCCTAAATATGTTTTAATATGAGGTAGTCACATATTTAGCGTCTTGTTAGATTTGTTTCGCCCACCTTAGGCGAAGAAGAAAACATGGGATTCAAAGTGGTTAATAGTTTCATGTATTTAGAAACTCCAATCAACAACAAATGTAATGAAGAGGCCGGCATAGATCTAAGGGTAACGAGAGGTAATAGATGCGCCAGTGGGCGTCTCGGAAGATTTAAAAGAAAAGCAGACAAAAAATTGGAGAAGAAAAGCGAGGGAGAGGAAGCGATGCAGACAAGTCACACAGCTATGGTTCTAAATGGGCTGTCAAAGCTTTATATATACAGCTCCTTTTTCTTTTTCTCTTCCTTTGTCACGTGCCGTTATTTTGTATGGATTTTGCCATGGTTTGAAATAATTATTATTCGATAGGTATTTATTTAGTTCAATTGTTTTATATACTATTTTGTTATTTATTTATTACATTGGTTTCGTCATAAATTTTTTCAAAATATCTGAGAGTTTTCAAATCAAAACTTTTCCTTTATGCCGCTTAATCATACTCATCTTTATGTAATTACACAGAAAAGTGCAAGTTTCCTGTTTTTGCAAAAAAAAAACTTTATACCAGCCATATTCATATTTCCTCAGTTAAAATTGGTTCACAAAGAGGAAAAGCAAAAAAAAAGAACTTGTGCAAAGTAAGCAAAGTTCGAGAACACCCGGAGAAGCGCCCATACATAGATTAGACCGGGAATAAATTCGGAATACGTTCCGACGAGGATTTGGAAGAAATACCGCGCGGAGCACGATAAAGAAGGGTTATGTTGGAACGATCTGGAAATTTAGATGTTACATTGGCGAAACCGTAAGATAAATACAGGTTTGATGGTTTAAAAAGTTCAAAGTTATGAATATTACGGATTCGGAGGTGTAGTTTATAGTTATTGCGAACGGTAAGACGACATCAAAGAGGAACAACGAACCTGAATTTTCTATTCACTTTGTATAGATCGTGTTCGCCATATTCCTGTTCGATCTCTGCCATGCATAATGAATTGGATTGCTTCTTTGCGACGTTCATTGTTTACGTTAAAGTTTCTATGTTTTCTAAGTTCGAAAAATATATTAACTTATTTTAGTACTTACGTTATAAAGGATTTTCTTTGGGTCTGGTTCACTTATAACGGGCTTAGTTTATTGGCCGTTAGGTGCGAGTTATTTAATGAAAATTATTCAAAAGCTTATGCGAGTCGATTATAAAATTGGGTCAATAAAAATATATCACGCACACATGCACATCACATTCAGATAAAGATTACAATAGATGAGATAGGGAAAGATTTTCTTTGGAACTACGGAATAAAATCAGCGTTTTTCTTCTCCTATTTCTTCTGTTTGCATTAGCCGTATTTTTTTCCAGCCAGGCTGAAGTCGGAAAGTCGTTTTCTTACCTTTGGCGAGGGCGAAATATAGAACTACGGGTTAGTTACGCAGGAAGTGATTTATGGAAGCAATTTCCCTCCTGCTGCGTCCTGCCGGCGCTGCGGGACGCTGCTGGTTCTTGTTACTCCGTGTTCGCAGGCTCGCTTCCCCGCCGTCTAGTACATTCTGCATCGAAAAATGTGGGCATTATATAAAATTGAAATTTACTGTTATTATTGTTGAGCTATATCCGCTGTTCGCCTTTGTTGTGCGCTCGAATTTCGGATAAATAAGTCTCCGTATACACACGTCCACTGACAGAAATACAATCAAAATTGATTTGCAAAATGTTGCCGTCGTAAAGTAAGAGAAGAAGTGTTGCATCCTCAAAATTAAAAATAGCAACTGAAACTTTGATACGTAGTGGTAACGCTCAATATTTGAACTGGATTTGAACAAAGCGTATGTTTGATAATTTCAGATATTTAAATCTTAAACGTGACAGAATTGAGAATATGCATTAACGAATGAAAATAAAAGGAACTTTCTGAAAGCAGAAAATATAATCTAATATAAAAGAGTATACTGTTTTCAATATCAATAATAAAACACCGAGTGTGAACAATAGGAGCATAGATATAAATTTCCGGGCTAGTGGCGCCACTTATCTACTATGCTCAGGATTCCAGCGAGAGTAAGATTTTCTGTGGTTCTGCTTTGGAAAACACTGAAGGCACAGATCCCAAGTCGCTCCATGGGCGCAGGCGTAATAATAATTATTCATGGCGTTACAACCGATATTAAAAGGCCAAAATTCTCTGACGTCACACGTCTGGTATGTTAGTATTTTTAGGTGAATGCGCAGTTTGGAACAGGCCGGCGAAGCATAAAGTTAGACCTTCCCATTTTTTTAATCAATAATATCATTTTGTATCAAGTATTATTCCTTAAAAACCAATAATAACTCAGAAAGAAATGATTAAAGTTTCCCGCTTTCCCAAAGTATTTGAAACGACCTCTAAGCGCGCCAAGCCGGCTGACGTCATAGAGTATGACATTGTCATGTCATCAAAAACTGCAGGAAGAAACAAATCAAGACTTTAAAAGCTTGAAATTGAAGTGTAGTATAATGAAAATTGAAAATATATGTAGGATTTATTTGGGCTTACCTGATTATGTATTTTATACTTTTAGTTGCTTCAAAACTACTGTGAGTTATCAAGTGTGCATATATTTTAAACATAAAAAAAATGAGAACAGGGCATTCAATTATTTCACTTGGGGATAATTTTGGCATAAGTGAGAGTTACTCTTCAAAAATATTTAGAAAATCATTGCCACTTATTAATAAATATTTAAGAAAATGTATATTTTCACCTAGTACTGATACAATAGAGTTAAATTCACCACTAGTGTTTCGAGCTCGATGCAGAAATGTTTTATGCATTATACATTGTTTAGAACTTGAAATTGAGAAGCTTTCGGACGCTGTTGAACAATCTTTGACATGGTGAGAGTGTAAGAAATGTAATACTGTAAAATATTTAATTTCTTGTACTCCTGATGGCATCACAAATATCGTTTCTACAGGTTTTCGTGGGCATATACCTGCTGCTAGAATTCTAGAGCATAGTGACTTTTTTGATATTTTACCACCAAATGTGTCTATTATGGCAGATAGGGAGTTTAACCACATAGAACATTTATTTGTTGCAAAAAAATGCAAATTAATTAGACCACCAAGTGCCGCTTCTAATTTGATATCCATTAACACGAGAATATGCTGTAATTGCATGTATTTGCATATTCTGAAATAAATGCAGAAAAGGGGAAAATATAAGACCCCTTAACCATAATAAAAACAATATTATGAGCAAGATATTTGGACAAGGAGATATTGAGTAAAAGCACTGGTATTACGGGTATAGTCCAAAGAAAGATGACCAAAAAATGTGATCTGTCTTCTAAAAACAGTTGATATTTGGAACATGATAGGAAATAGGGCAAGCAAATCTATGGAAGGACAGCGTGTCTATATGTTCGGAATGGTATCTATCTGTATCAAAAGTTACTTATAATTTAGTACAATTAAAGTGTATTTACGTAGTAGGCACATGCTTCTAAGTCATAACCCCTAATAGTAGTATATAATTTAGTCCAATTAATTCAAAGTGCTATCCAATTATAATGCAATTAAAATTCTTCTTCGGATACATTCTCACACAATTTAAGTATTAACGATTAAACTTCGATCTAATTGAATTAAGCCGTCCTGAAAGAGCTTTTTTAACGATTATCTTCGTCATTACACAACCGGAAATATACCTTGAGCTTCGTTTAATTAACCGTTCAATTACAAAGTAGATAGAGACTGTAGTCAGCAGATGATATAAACCGACTCAGGTACACGAAAGCACCACTCCATTAAAACTTAATTATTCTAATACCTAATGACCATATTTTCCCGGTCGCTTTCGACCGTTCAGGGGAAAAAAAGGGTTAACAAATTTATTAGGACGTCGGTCATATATAAAGATATCTTTCGGTATTAATGGCTTATTCACATGAAACAACTGCGAGACACGGCCCGCAACGCTATTTATGACCGGCGGCCTTCCATAATTTCTACTCTCCGTCGGAGAGGAAAAAGAAACGAGGAGGACCGACACGAGAGAAATATGAAAATTATGTTTAACTCGACAATGGCCGATTATGGCCATTATTTGTAATCTAAATTATCTCCGAATCGCTTTCGGAACAGCGTGAAAAGTGCCTACATACAACAATAATTCTCTACAGTAGACAGGAGAGGTCTACCATCACAACTCAGAGCTGTCTCTCACCTTTTTAGGTAACTTAAAACCACCATTCGTGTTTAATATTACATATAACTGAAATCGAAGGTACGATATATTTGAAAGAATCGCTTCTTGGATTATTATATTATGTCAACTTTAAAGTATGTATTGCACCTAGAATAGGTAGGCTGAAAATTTACGGCGCACAAATAAAGGTTTTTAAAAACGTCAGCGGAGTGGAGATGCTTTGTATCACATCTTAATAAACACATCGTTTTCGACAAGGAGGTACTCCATTAGTTTGACATCTCAATGAGGCATGTTCGTTTTAGATTGTCATTTTAACAGTCGGGCAAGCATGAAACAGCTCTCCTACGAGTCGTGGGTTTCTTGTGTTTAGGTGAGGATAGTAAATATGTTCGCGACGACTTGCCAGTTAGTATTGAAGATTGACTGTATGTATGTAATATCCTGTACTAGGTACATACATTATGTTTCGGTAAAATGCAGACATCTTAACTGGCGATGCAAAATATATATGTGCGTCCGCTTTTTCAATGGTATAAACCTGTTTTACTGACAAGTTTCGTGTATGCATAATTTATTGAAAAAGATAATATATAATGGTAAATACAACATACGTAGATAAGGATAGATATAAACCTCTTTACGATAAGGAAAGCTTATTTTTCTTTTACAACAGACCGAAACTATGTATAATATTTGCCAAACTGCCAAACAATTTTGTAATTTCTATATAATTCTGATGTATGTAAATAATAACCTTTCCTTTTAAACTGAAATGTTCCATTTATTATGTTTTTATATTGTCATGCCAGTAAATAAATTCATAAAATACCGCTGCTACAAAAGATTGTCATACCACTAAACTGAAGGAATGTATTCTTCGAGATTCCAGAAAGAAATGTTGGATTTTACGTCAATTACCATTACATAATTTTAAGTAGAAATTATCACCAATGCTTAATGATTGAATTTGATTAAAAAATATGCTGAAGGTACATATATGTATAGAAAGTATGTTTAACTTATTTTTAGCTGATTTAATTTTTTGGACTCCCGTTCAAATAATTGTTGGTTGTAATTTCACATATATTGAATATGTGTTCTTAATAAATAAATTTCTTTGTCTAATCCTTTTAAGTTCCAAATATCTTAATCTCAACATTTAAAACTGAACGTCTAAAATTATATAAGATATAAGTGATGTCATTATAAAACAAATGATCACTTATTTGTAGAGAGGCATTATATTCACAATATATTTTAGAAAAATACCTTTGTACCTGCATCTCAATAAAAATATCCTCCTGTTAACCGCCGCAGCTTATTTCTTATTCAATTGAATCCATTTCCTGAAATTTTGTGTTAGTTGAAGTCCAAAATTATTAAAATGTCGTTTTTACTGTGTTCCGTTCAATAAAAATGTATGGTAACAAAGTGGCAGCCGAATGTACTGTACTTGATGAGACTATTGTAGTATCCTCCGTATTTCTAAATAATACATATAAACTAAAGCAACAGCTGAATCGAAAAGACCGCAACAGCTTCATATCATTTCCAATACGTTTTTTTTTGTAAACGACACGTTAAATATTTACAATTGCTGCAGAATGAGATTACTTCTTTCGTGCAAAACACTTGATACTACTTATAAAAGGAAACATTTGGTATCAGCAAGATGGATGTCCTGTGCATAACAGCGCAATAGTCAATTTTCAAGGAACATATTTGATAACAGAAATATCGGAATTTGGTTTTCACCAGTCAATGTGCCGTGGAATGACGCTTATTTTGGTATATAATATGTCCCGGCTATCTTTATTTTATCGTCGGAAAGATCGAATTTAGTGTTCAAAAGTA
>JARFOC010000124.1:805586-849412 GCA_031763485.1 Osmoderma eremita
GAAACAGGAAGAAGTGGAAAGAGATCACACAGCTCAAGGCCTAGATGGCCTGTTTTAAGCTGACTATATATATATATTTTTTTAAATAGACCAACCTGTATATAGTCGTGTTTGTTGTGCTTATTTGTTCGATATGATTCGTTCCCGATCTCCGTAAAACTTAATGATAAAGCTTCATGTTGGACATGTTTAAAGAATTATAATCCTCTTTTATGACTTTATTCGTTTGGTGTATGGTAGTCTCTCACCGGAGTCATGTATACTTCCCACTACTCACCCTCTTCGACCCAGGTTCCCTTATCAAAGCATTAGCGCCCATTTAAGATTATTCAGCGTTATGCCACGTTATGCACAGCAGAGCTAGCTCGTCAATCCGAGAATTACTACGTCCACATATCCGCTTGCTACGCGCGGAGGAGCACGCACACAGTCGCGGGTATACCGCTGCGAAGTTTCCGACCGTGGAACAGTTGTTGTTGGAGGAGAGAACTATACAACGAGCTAATTAGCGCGGCTGGACTCGTTGCTGCACGGTCGAAACTTCCAAACACTATATAAATATAGTTCGAGGGTGGCTGGTTTCGGTATAGCGGCTCGGTTGCGCGAGACCGACCCCGTTCGCGACCCCTTCCCGTCGCCCGCGCCTCCTTTTCACTTCAATCCGTCCGGCACGGATGCGGACTGCTGCGCCTTCTTCCCGCAACCCTCTCGAAACCGTTTGTACAGCTTTATTAATTCGTAACGGACTGATTTAATTGTGTTTGACTTTTAATTGTAATTCTCACCTTTAATGTTGGATAATTAAGTGCTTATCTTGTGCCCGGTGTTTATCTTCAACGTTGTGATGAAGGGTGGGTGGAGCGCAAGGGATTTTTAGATATTGGTGAGGGTGAATACCAAAATTGTGGCCTCTTTTCTTTGGTGGAACAATGTCGAATTTAGCTTTGAAATTAATTTATTATTTCGTGAAAGCAAGTTGCTGTTGTGTGAAATAAACTTATTCTCATATGATTCCAGTATGGTTGTGGAATGAATTATTCGAAAATTTCACGTCCGCAGCAATATTTCGTTTCTGCAACAACTAAGACTAAGATTGTTGAGTACGCCAAGGAGATAGCATAAATCTAATCTGGTTACGTATAAAATAATTCGCAACGTCAATGAAGGCAATAAAAGGGGGCAAAGAACGCTGAAAATAATGTGCTATGTCGACGATGGCCGAAAATGAAGACGATCTGCAGCGGCAACTAAATAATTCCAAACAACAGCAGAAATGATTAACATGTTAGTATCAGTAAAAAAGACCGAATTTATGGCCACAGAAAAAGAATCTACCAGTTGGAAATTGTTCGTTAACGATCAAACTATCAAGCAGCACATCCACCGAACATATATAAGGATTGAAATATCTATGTGGGAAAAGTTACATCAAAAACTACTGACACAAGCAAACAAGGCATCAAGAACGTCCAGTTGCTTGAGAGGTGTAATATGGAAAAATAAACATATGACTGCAGAGAGTAAGGTCCGCATCTACAAGATGGTAGTGAGACCATATGCAGAGGAAAATCGAGCCTAGATGTCGAAGAGGCCTAATGAGCAATAAGAAAAAACATTGCGAACTATTAAGTGAGTTGTTTTGGGAAAGCAAGTAAGAAGCAAAAAAACAGGACAAATCTAGAATAGTATTAAAATAAGAGAGAAGAAGGATTTTCGAAAATATGAGGACCTCCCTGAAGCTGTCACATTCTATAGCGCTTTTACTGTTGCCTTGTCTGACCGCTACAGTACTTGAAAAAGTGAATACACTATTAGTCTCTATTTTTGTAATATCCTAATAATAAGTATCAGTGTATTCCTCTTCCTTTTTTGCCTTGGGTTTTGGCTTTGTATATCTGTTCAAGCGTATGTTGCCCCATCAGCTAAGCTGTCTTTGTTCGATGTTCATTTTTGATGGTATTTCTAGTTTCTGTCTTATCTGTCTGTTACTAATTTTATCTCTTCTGCTGACTCTTTGTATTCTCCTTAGATATTTCATCCCTGTAGTTTATATTTTGTTCCTTTATTTATCTGTTAGTGTCCATGACTCACATCCCTTTCACATCAATATTGATCTACATATATACTGATTTGAAGATTTTTATTTTTGTTTGTTTTGTTAATGAATTTATGGATCATGGCATATTACAATATTATTGATTTTCCAATTCTACGGTCAATTTCCCAGATATTTAAATTGATTGACTTGTTCTATATAATTGTCTCTGTTTTTTATATTTACTTGTTGTTCATCTGTTACCATTGTCTTAATTTTGTCTATATTAATTCTCATGCCCTCCTAAATGTTTCATGCCAAATTTCTATGTTCTTCTGGAGTTGTACTTCGCTGTTTGCTATTAGAACCACGTCGTCTGCAAAAGCTCTTTCTGATATTTCGACTCTTTGTAGGATGTTTTTATCCAATAATCATTTTAGTCTTGTGTTCTTCACACTTTCTATTTACCACGGTCATGTTATTGTTAAACTCTGTTATTAATTGCAGCACGTCACCTACACTTAATTAACCTTAAAAAAAACTCTCCATACCGCATAAATATATACAAATTGTATACGTATTTCGGCAACGAAGTTCCCATCCTCAGTAGTAACGCTAAACTCTTTCGCGAGTAGGTCTTAAGAATCTATATTGAACAAATTTAAATCATGTGTTGGATAGACAATAGACAAAGTAAAGGTACTTTAAGAACACAGTTTTTTAAATTGCTCTAATCAGTGAAACGTATTGCAGTCTAGATTGTGCAAACGTGAATGATAACGTAATTGCTTGTTCCGAAGGAAAATGACGTGTGAGCCGCACATGGACATATAGACATCGTTGCATTACGTAGTGTTCTTTCCACTCAGCAGAACCAATAAGAAACATTCACAGATACACAGATTAATTCATGGCGAATAAACTTAAATCTCCGAGTCTTTTAATCGCGGACAAGTGTTTCACACGATACCCATTCAAAGGCCCACGGGATCAATTCGAAATTCACCCCCTTGCGCGCTACCCTTCCGCTGCCCGCAAGATCGGAAGCTCGCCACGTTTAGTTAATTCCATTCGTGGTTCCGTTGAGTTCGCGTGCTTCCTCGTTTTTTTTTTTTGGTCGTCGACGCTTTCTAGACGTTCGTTGAATTTTTAAAGCGGCATCAACTCCGCCCGCCCGCGGTGCTAGTTCCCGGGTCGCTCTGAGACAATTTTATTGCACCCCGATAGACCGTAAAAGGGTTGGAATCATAATTTGGTGGATTTTATGGCGACCCATTGTACGTGTTTGTGGCGTCCGTTTAAATTGAGTTGTCAAGATGCGCTGGACGACAAAAAAAAATAATGCAAACAATGCATTATTTCGTATTGTTCAATTTGATCTATGAAAATTATGTTATTTATCATGCAATGAGATACCTATGCGTGTGTATATACGTACGTTAGAAATTAAAAGATTTTATTACCACCTGATTATACATAAACATGTATCTTTTGATGCAGCTACAAAATCTTTAAACTCACGTTTATATTAGAATTTGCATTCGCATGTCGCTTTCATAATGGTATTCGTAAGAGGATGTGATTCACGCCTTTTCTGCAATTTAATCAATATAATAACATGTTTGCGGTGCATGACAATAACAATTCCGCGTAGTATAACTGCCAATAAAACAGATATAGACGATAAAATATCTTAACGACAGTTTTAATGTTTACATAGTTCCGCGTTTATTTATAAGATTGTTTGAGCAGTGATTCCGATTCGTTTTATGTGTGTTAACGGAAATAGTTTCGAGATTAGATGGGATAGATTAGGGAATTTTCAAAGTATGTGGAAGCAGTAGTACATATTCTAAAATTCAATATGTAGTAGTATCTCCTTCTTTTCCTATCCCATCTTGCTATATTCTCTACTTTGTATGTTCCTCTTATGTCAGCGTTTTTCACTCAATTCCTAAGCGTTTTCTCTGCTATTGCCCTTAGAGATTTCATTTCCGCTGTTTGTAAGATTGCACTTTTGTTTCTTTCTGAGTCCGCTTGAGTCTCGATATCACACGTTAGTACTTGACTTACGCAAGTTCGATAAATCCGCACTTGACGTTCGATTGATATTTTCTCTAGATAACATGTTTTAAGCAGCCTGATATTTCCGCGGCTTTGTTGACTTGTGATTTAAGGTCCTTACTGGTTCATTACCACACGGTATCTTAACTCCTAAACAACGGAAACTAGTGAGTTTCCGTTGTTTAGGAGTTAAGACATCGTGTTCTGATTCTGATTGATAAGCTACGGAGATTACCTTATTGATAGAACGCAGTATGTTGAGTTTGGTGGTGTAAGATCAAGCATAATACATCCTACGTCAGGTGTACCGCAAGGATCCAATCTTGGGCCTCTTTTCTTTGTGATGTTTATAAATGATATTACTGACACCTTGCGCTATGAAGCCTTACTGTATGCAGACGACATGAAACTCTTGCCGGCTATTGCAAAGAGAATTGGATTCAGCGGTTTCATGGTGTGAAACTAATCACCTACAGTTGAACATCAATAAATGTAAGACAATGACCTACACCCGAAAACAAAATATATTAAGGCATGACTACATTGTATCGCACACTATACTCCAGCGTTGTAATGCTATGAGGGATTTGGGGATTATTTTTGATAATGAACTTACTTTTGTTGAACACACCAGCGATATGGTAGCAAAGCTCACCGAATCTACGGCTTTATTTACAGAAATGTATAACTCATTGATTAATATCAAAATTGGAGTATGGGTCAATCATCTAGTATCCAGTTTATAATGTACATGTGCAACACATTAAATCCATACAGAGGAGATTTAAAAAATATTTAATGTTTATTCTGGACGGAACATACCCGGAGAGAGGCTAAATTATTCCATTATGTTATCAAGAATTAATTTCACCTCTCTGGAAATTCGACGTAATATTTCGTACATTAAATTATTATATAACATCTTACACTATAGAGTTGATTGTCCTTTCTTGCTGAGATTAACATCTCGTCATCACCTGACCTTCTACATCCCTAAAAGCAAGATAAATATTTTATTAAGATCCCCTGTGTCATTGATGTGCAAACATTTTAATTTGATTCGTAACCATTGGGACATACATTATAGCAAGTTTTCAGATATGAATATCATGTATAATCTTTAAAATTTTCAATCATTTTTTTCCTCATATCCACTCTACTCTTTTCAGTAATTTTTTTGAAATTACATATTGGTATTTAACTTTGCATTGAAATATATTATTCGCACGTACTAGTACTTATAATTATAATTTTTCATATTGTTTTTATCTATTTTGAAGTATTTCCTGTACTTGGGCTGTTTTCCTGTTCAAAATAAATGATAAATTATATTATTATTATTATATGTTCAATTGATCTGTCATCGATCCAGATATCCACCGGTTTTAAAAACCAATTCTATATACATGAGGGATCTCGATACTGTCAATGCATGGCAAAACCACTAGAAAGAAAATTTATCATATGAGACGTATCAACTTTCGATCCACATAAATTAGGTTGAAATAATAAGATTGTGGTGCGGATATCCCTCAGATTTCAAGACCAATTCCATAGTCGGGGAAGATTTCTATATTATCAACGAGTGGCTAAAACAATGGAAATAACATTCCTCCTACAAGACGTATCAAATGCCCCTGGATCGGCAGTACCGTACCATATACTAAATGATAAATGAATTGCAAAGATGATGTTGTCATAACATCCATGTCCAGACACGTGTTGCGTTTACGGCTCGTCAGTATATCTTTGCGGATGTAGTGGTAAACTATATGCTAACCTAAATATATAGGCTGTAAGATGTGAAATTTGAATGAGAGGTGGTTAACCCCCTCTACTCGAGAGTGGCGCAACCATTGCTGGATCAGTTACGAAGCTGGACAAAACTGCGTTGTCCCAAACCAAATATTATCTGGCTATCTGGTTAAACCTGACCACCGGCAATATTTCGACAACCGTTCAGCTTACAACCTTTTGATAAATTTTGATAATAAAGTGGTATGGTTTACCTTAACGGGTTTTAATGTTTCTCGGGTCATTAGAAAGATAACTTTGCAAGGAATTGAAGGGTATGTGGTAGGGAATAGTGTAATTGTCCAAAAGAATAACAGAGGCCCTATTTCAAATTTATACAAATATTTGTCTTTTCTTTCAAATGGGACGATATATCATTAATATCATATTGAAGCACATAAATAACTGAAGAGAAACCAGAATCCAGAAGCTACCTTACTTTGTTACGATGCTATAGTCATCAGAAAAGCTTCGATAAAAATAAAGGTATTGAACATAGGTTCCTGGGAGTAATTCCTTTATTCTCGTTTCAAACTGTTTTAAATTTTTTTTACCTGTCTTTTCTAACATTAAATATTAATTAATCAGTTCTAGCATAAGCTAAACTATGTTTGATATTAATGCAAGCTTATGTCTATATAGACTGTTCATAATTCGTTTATCGCCATTGGGCAGCTACATAATAAGAGTTAAATAAACAAAAATGATGGAATTTTTGTAGCGACCTTTGTAAGAAATTTTCGTTTTTGCTAAAATTTGGTATATCATTGGTTCGTTACTCAGTCTGTAGCCTTTATACATCGTTAACAATTCCTGTACGATTTCGTTCATTATAAAGTTGAAAAGGTCCGAACCTATAGCTTTTCCCTTTTAGGGTTGATGTTTAATTTTTTTTCCTAATATTGTCCAATTCATATGGATTTTGAAAATTGAGGTTTTAAAATACATATCAAGGTCATTCACTTCAATGCGTTTCTACGAATTTCCTTGCAGTTACGAAATCAAAAGGCAGACGTATGTCCCCGGAGTCGCCGGAGCAGTTGGTGGGTTTCGACAATATCGCTTCGTAAATTCCAGCCAGCAAAGCCTTCGTCGCCATTCAACGTTTAACCAGGCGTTCGGCGTGCATACACCACCACCACCACCAACCACCTCCCAGTTGTATTACTGAGGAGGGTTTGAATCGAGTAACACCTGCGAAACTTTGACCAGCTCCGTCGCTTTTGAATGCCACCGCGAGCACAATGGACACAATTCCGCCGCCTTCTCGCCTTTATGACGCCGGAGACTTCTGAAAGCTGCTGTTGCTGCCACTGCCGTAGTCGCCGCCCGTCGGTCCAAAGGCAACCGGACTTCATCAATAAAGCAGACGTCGTCGTTGCGCCGATACGGCGGACCGCAAATAAGATATTGCCGTTGCAGCCGCTGCTGCAGACGTCAATTCCCTTTGATTGGAAACAAGTTCTCCGTACTCGGTGGCGTGCCTTCACAAATAGTATTACGGTTTTGCATGCATTGACGTCCATCGCATGAATGTGCGGTGTGTGTGCAAAATAAGATAAATTTGGTATTGTAACTGTGTGTGTGTGTGTGACGGAATATGATTGCTCTCGACCGTTACGGAAAGGGAGAGATTTCATTTTGTAACTATGTATAAGATTGTGTATTTGTTGTAAAATGGGCGACATGAAGTTAAAGATATCGAATATGAAACTGTTTAGGTGTAAAACTGAAGTATTGCTTAAGATTTCTTCGTAAATTTTACTTCGTTATAATAATAATATTTATTTACTCAGGTAATCACGTATTTATATGGACGTGAAACGTTAATATTTCGGATAATTAACCAATACGTAAACAGTTTATTTGTTAATGTGTAAAATACAGACAGATGGGTGTTGGCTGGCAGCAAGCTACACTTTTACTTTCCCCTCGCGTCGCGCTCGTGATCAAATGCATATTTTTTGAATATTTCGATGTAATGATTTCTTACAAAAAGTGCTGATTCTAATATACAAATTGATGGATCTTATAGTCTTTAAATATCGGTTTACATGAGTCCATCCTGCTTAATTGAATCACTGCCTTAATACACACCTTTTGTAGGACAAATATTCTGAGCCCATCATCAGAAAATCGAGAGATGTAAATTTGTCTACTTTGGAGTAAATATTGAAGAACATGTTCGTGAAGAACAAGAAACCCAGGCAAGAATTGCAAAAGGAAATCGGAAATATAGAAGCTTTAAGAGTCTCATGAAATCAAAATATGTGTCAAAAAAACAAAAGGGAGGATCTATAAAACAGTCATAGGACCTACTGCCACATATGCGTGCTCACAGGCATAGTGGGCCTTGAATAAGGTGGAAGAGGAGCAGATAAAAGGATGGGAAAGGAAAATGCTGCGTGCTATATATGAAGGAGTAAGAACCGAGGAAGGATGGAGAAGATGCACAAACCTAGAAGTAGAAGAAGCATATGAAAGCCCCAACATCGTTTGCCAAAGTCCAAAGGATAAGATGGCTGGGGCATCTATAAAGACTAAGCAGAGAAAGGTTACCAAAGTTAGCCCTTACCTAAAAACCTATAGGGAAAAGGAGAAAGGGGAGGTCAAGAGAGAGATATGTGAATAAAGTGGAAGAAGATCTAAAACAAATGAAAATAGGAAATTGGAAGATGGTAGGGAATAGAGGAAAACGAAGAAATATAGTCCGTAGAGCGCTTCAGTTCGTAATATTTTATTAGCACTAGGCCTTCACTATTTACTCCCGTAAATAGTACCTTGATATTTATTATTAATTTGGCTGACTTTATATATGTACGTATGTACAGATATGAACAATTTGAATTGTAATTAGTTGTATAATTTACGAAGTAAGATAATAAGCATAGTATTTGGTAAGTGCACTACACTTTTATGTTATATTTATGTCCCATATAACATAAAAGTGTAGAGCACTTACCAAATTCTATGCTTATTATCTTACTCTCTGAATTATACAACTTGTTATAATCTATGACAATTCAAATTGTTCATCGAGTAGTGTTGAATAAAATAGCGGCGATTCTTCACGATTTATTGTGAGACCGTTTCAAAACATATTCTAAGACGGCCGTCGGTGTCTTTGTCAGCAGTTTCATTTATTTTTAACGGTTCAAACGTGCCTTACGACATAGGGCTGCGGTCATTCCTCAGTACTGTTTGTTTTTTGTTTTATAATGAACGATTAAACAACGTCGCTGTGTAGACGAAGTGCGGTCGGTCTCGGAATTCTACGGATCGGGGCGAAAGTGATGGAAAATGTCGCATGTGTTTCTTTGATTAGATGGTAGAGGGAGTGAGAGGAGAGGGGAAGGTAGTGCGTGTGTTCTAATTAGGCGAGCCAGATAGTCATTCGGTGTCGGACTTGAGAATGAGAATCCACGTATTCCCGAAACACGTGTCGTCCAGAATTAATTAATACTTGTGCGGGAGGAGTAATCCGAACAGTGTGTTTATCGTGCTGCCCTACAGTCCTTGCTATCTTTACTGATATAGGCTGTATGTTAATTTTCCGCCTCACAATTAGTTGGTTTAATAATCTTCTATTAAAGATATACTTTAGCTTTTGAATTATTATTTTAGTCAAGAGCACCAGATTAGTATTAGTATCAATGTACTTTTTTTAATATACCAAATTAATCACGTATGAATTTAATTAATTTGCAGAAACCTATAAATAAAAGCTTCCATTTCCGCCACTCGCGAAAGGCATTCCAATAACGTCTCGGTTTCCCATGTTCCGCGCACACAAACCAACGTTGCATCGAATCCGCAAAGTTCAACAGCAACGATATCAACTGCCGCATTTAAAATAAAATAACCGCAACGCAAGAAGGCGAAGGTACTGGAGAAAAGACGTCGACGGAACGTATCTGCTTACGATACCGCAGAAGTACGGAGTAGAAAACCCACCTGCCTCGTTTCGCATCTCAAGCAATTTCACCGTCCTGCCTTCGCCGCAGTCACCCACCCAGGTCTCCGCCTCACCTGCCCTCGTGTCGCCGTGCCGTTCCCGTTTCCCGTTTCACACGTCGGGAGTCGCAGATATAGAGGGAAGACAGCGGCTTTTTACAGTGCCTTAATTAAATCCCCTTCTGACATCTAGCGCGCTGTTGTCACCGCTCCAAACGGCGAGATTTCTACGTGATGCGGTTTCCGATGTGTAAATTGCCCTACCACCTAATGGTGCCGCGTTTCTGAAGCCGTCTGGGCCGCCGCCGTCATTTCGTTACACGTTATTTATTTCGTTTTAACCCACTTGTGTCGGTAATCCTGTCGGGAATCGTCGAAATTCTATTTTCCTTGGCACCACCGGCCAATGGATTCGCTTTTCTTTTGTGGAGCATACGTGAAAAAATTGCCATGCAATGCGCGTAGACGGTTGATGCGACGAGGAAAAACTTTCACGTTCAGAACGTACTTAAAAATTTTCCCTGGCTTTGGAGATTACTCATAATTTTGGCAGAAATGAGAATTCTTTAATTATAAAAGTATAGATATGTTAATGGATTTTCTTCATGTACAGGTTGCTCATTTGTTATCTCCGTATATGGGGAACTTTCTTAATATTGAACATACAGAATGTAAAAAGTTGCTCAGAAAATAGAGTTATAGTTGATGCTAGTGTGCTAGGTTTGTGAGATATTCAAGAAAAATTGAAAACTTCCAAAATCTTCAACGTCAGGGGTTGCTCACAACCCCTTTAGTCAAAATAAAGCGAAAACTGTTTCTAGAACAGTATTTTATGTAAAATCTAATAATGTCATTTAAATATCCATGGCACTCTTTATTTTGGAGATATAATACAAACTTGTATTTTTTTAAATGGAAGTAATAGTTGGCCATGGGTCATTAAAATTCTTATTTTATTTCTGTTTTCATTGATAACATTTGGTATAGCTATCTCTTTTAGACTTTGATTTGCAGTGAAATCAGGAATTATTGTTTCTCATAATCAACTAAGCTTTGAAAATATTTTACTATGGAAAAAATAATAAAGGATCAAAGAAGGAATATGACAAAAAATCAAAATAAAACTCAGCAAAACATAAGGGAGTAAACAAAAGCAAAGAACATATTCGTAACTTAATTAAGTAAGTGTTCAAAATGTCCTCCATTATTACGTATATACATTTCGCATCTCCTCATAATTTCAGTTTGAATCCTATGTAAACTGTGAGGTCTGATATTTCTTATTGTCGCCATAATACTAATCTTTAAATCCTCGATGTTGTTAGGTTTATTCATGTATACTTAAGTTTTTACGTCACCCCATAAGAGAAAGTCTAGAGGTGTAATGTCTGGAGATCTTGCCGGCCAGAGAATTGTACCTGCATTGCCAATCCAGTTAGGAAAACGCTCTGTAAGACAATTACACACAGCTCGGCAATTATGAGCGGGTGCACCATCGTGTTGGAGGTATTTTAAATTTTGCATCAAATTTAGTGGTATTTCATCTAACATGTCTTCCAATGCAAGTGTAAATATCGTTCACCATTTAAGTTGTTTTCATGAAAATATGGCCCCAATATTTTTATACCAAAAATGCCGCACCACACATTTACGGAGAACACATGTTGGTCTCTCTCTCCTTTCGGTAGTAAGGTGAGGATTATTTTGAGACAATAAATATTGTTGTTTCGATTAAATATGCTATTATTTGTTAATTTCGTTTCACCCGTAAATAAAATTGTACTAGAAAACTGCGGATTATTATGTGTTTCCATCAAGAACCATCTAGCAAATAATAATCTTCTTTCGTGGTTTTGAGCATACAACGTCTGACTAATGTTGCATTTAAATGGCTTGTATTTATTTTGTTTAAGAATTAGGCGAGCTTTTTCTGTGGAAACTGCGCATTCGCTTGAAATCTCGCTTGCAGATATTTTTGGTTTGTAATTTACATAGGCTAAAATCATTTCCTCGTCTTCCGGTTTAAATTTCTTTTCTGCAGTACATGGTTCACTAAAGGCTCCGTATTTCATTAAATTATTTTCCAGCTTAGAAAATAACCTCTTATCAGGCTGTCTCCTTTCCATCTAGCGTTGGTGATAGATTTCACTAGCTTCAATGCTATTTCGATTGCTGGCATAAAAAGCATATCATTATTTTCTTGATAGCTATACATTATCTGAATTTGTTGAATAAAACTACCAAAAGGACTTACTGGATACTTATCTAACTTACTCAGCCTTTAATTTTTGACAACTACATGTGTTTGTTTGCCGCGTTTGTTAGTCAAAGCCTACTCATGAATAGAAATGATAATTGTTTATTTCATTACAAATCAAAATCTAAAAGAGATAGCAATACCAAATGTTATATCAATGAAATCAGAAAAAAATAAGCATTTAAATGACACCATGGCCAACTATGACTTCCGTTTAAAAAAATACATATTTGTATTATATCTCCAAAATACCGAGTGCCATGAATTTCTAAATCGCATTATTAGATTCTACATAAAGAAACTATACTAGAAACAGTTTTCACATTTATTTTATTTTTAGGGGTTGTGAACATATTTGACGTTGAAGTATTTGGAAGTTTTCAATTTTTTTTGAATATCTTACAAACCTTGCCCTAGATAATAAATATGACAGTAGCATAAACTATTACTCTATTTTCTGAGCAACTTTGTCTATTTAACCGATTCTGTATCTGTTCACGACTGTATAGTTGGAATGTGTTTGCTGGTATGGTTGTGCGGTTGACCTATGGATGGCGCTGCTACGGAGAGACTAAGGTGCATGCGCAGAATGAGCACAATATATTAATATGTACATTTTCATTGAATAACACGTAACATAGTCGTAGAGAATAAAGGTTAGAAAGTTAAACGAGAGATTTAAAGTGTTTTATTTCTCACATTCAAAAAGAATACAAGTTTAAGGGTTGAGCATCACGCAACACATCCAAACGAATCAACAGTATCTTTAATATTAAGAAAGTTATCCATATACGGAGATAGAAACGGGCACCCTGTATATATCCAAAATTTTATTGTTAAAAGAGATACGTCGACATTACGCTGTTGATGAAGTCTAAGTAATGTAGAAAATTTGCCAGATTGTCCGAAAATATCGCCCAATAAATCTTCAAATGACAGCTGCGCAAAAATAAATACAATAATAAAATCAATACAATACTTCCGGGCGGAAAACTCCATATCCGTTCGAATTGCCGAACGGCGTGCCGGAGATATCCGGACGCCCACTTGGTATACGGCGAACAGGGTTGCTGATGTTGTAGCACCGTTTAGTTGTGCCTCGACGCGCGATGAGCGACCTTTTTTAGTCATACGGCATTGTATTGTATTAAGACGGAATTTTTTATCAAGACGGAATTTTAAAGAAAAAATTGAAATTAAATCACTAGGAAATGGACAATGGCCAGTTCTTATAAAAGACAATTTAATAACGAAAATTTATTAAAGATGTTTCATGGATGTGTGGTTGTGAAAAAAACAGATTATTTTGTTTTCAATGCTTGTTGTTTAAAGGTGAATCCTCATGGAGCTCTAAGCGCGTAACAAATTTGAAGAATTTGGATGGATTGTCGATCGGTATGATTAGATACTCTGCGCCTTACATCCTAAAATACTTTGTGCATATCATCAACTCTGCATTTTAGACAACGATTTCCCCGAAGCGGACTAGCACCATCTTAATGTAGTAAATGACAATTGATTCTAGAAAATGTAGAAACGTTTTCTACATGTACGAGTTGAAGGTAGGAGATGACGATAACAGTTTGTTTTGCGCAAAAAACATTAGAGTATACCCACGGCATCCTCAAACAAATCACAAATGATTTAATTAGTGCGAATAGAATTACTACAATTTCTATCAATTTCCTTATATTAACAGTTCAAATTTATCTGTGGTACCTAGAGTATGAAGCCTAACTTGATGAAGTTGATAATGTATGTATTCTATGCTGAATTTTTTTCTCTTCAACCCTATGCCACAAATCGAAATTTTTGCCTTGGCATACTCGCCTCCACAATTTCAATACCATTATTTTTGACACTTTGTCAACAATTTTCTGAATGAGTCATATTTCTATCTTTATGACTATATTTTTAAATATATTTCCTGGAGTGTGAACAATATTTGCGTGCGTTCTATCAAATGCGTGAAAAGAAATATGACAATTTTTTAATTAATTTCTTAATATACGAATTTCATAAGTATACATACTTAGTATAAGGTGTCCCAATTTCATTTCGTCGAATTTATTCTAAACATATCTGACATAATTGAAGAAGAAAAAGTTCTCAAGTAACTGGGGGTGTACTTGTTCGGTCAGTAATATCTCTCACGGAAAGTGTAATCTTTCCACACATATATGTATTTCTCTTGCAAACAATGCACTGAAAATAGGATTGGAAAAAGTCAGCTCTCTGAATGTTTACATTAAATCATTAACATAAGAATCTATCACTCAGAAAGATTTGCGAAAAATGCATCGCCTTCATTCCTTGGGAAAACTTATAAACCGATCGAATAACCATTCTCCATATCGCGAAACCTATCTCACTAACTAGATATCACCGCTACATATCTCGCTATATCCCCTACGTTCTCCGTTTCCTGCTATCGCCTTCCTTGTACTGCAAATAGAGCCATCTAGAGCGGTGATATATTGACACTACGATGGGGTCCAGGACAAAGGGCAAATAAACTGACCGGAAGCCGGAGCGAACCCGTTCGACCTGCAAATAAGATGTTCTGCTGTGATACCCCCTTTACTGCTATCTTCACACCGATACAATGTTTGTTCGTGACGATACAGACGCCTAACCGGATTAGGTTTGCTGGCTACCTCGCTTAGGACATCAGTTAATGTAAGGTGTATAACACAGTAATCAAAGACGACTTGATCCGTTACTATTTTAATTAGATTTTTGCATTGTGTCCTTTAACATTCTCACACTATACTGTACTGGTATTTAATGAGATAAACCGGCAAAATAAAATAAGAATTGGGATGAATTAAACATAAAATAATATCTATTTACTCATGAAAATTACCGAAACACCAAATAGTGGTTGTCCGTTTTTCATAAATGATGATCAATCAAACGATAATCGCTTTTTTACTCGGTAGTTATCGTTGGTAAGCGAAAGTTATAATTACTAAAACTGGATTACTTCCAAACTAGATAATCGGACATGTGTAATAGCCGGTGTATTGCATTAATAAACCCAATTATTAACATCCATGATCGTATGACATAATTTCCATCCTCATGTAATTATCTATTTAGTTGATCCTTTATTGTAAATATTTAATCGACTACATATTGGTACATATATATACTCAACCATAAATATCTTAGTCGGTGAAATTCAAGTGGGTGTATGACGTTCCAAGCCATTTGCTGTAGGCCAACGTATGTATACAGGCATGTCTGTGCATTTATGAAACACATGTTTATTGAAATTTAGGGCACACACAATTAGGTTGAGAACACAAAAGTATTTATAAGTTCTTCTGAAATCGTACGAGGGATGTCCGGTTACTAAGATATATTTGTGAATTACAAACAGACTACTTTATTTATAGAAATCAAACATACACTAAGTAAAAGCATGAACTGTTAGCTACTTTTCAACATAATCGCCGCCACAAGCAGGCGAGGCACAAGCATCTGTAAACCCTCTTCGTATATGAAGGAGCGATCCAAATTTGTAAAATACTGGCGTACTTCCTCTTGAACTTCGTGGCCGTCTTCAAACTTTTTATGCGACAAATCAGCTTTCAACGGCCCGAACCAAATAAAATCAGAAGGAGTCAGGTTTTAACCATGGGGCGGATGGACAATAACTGCTTTTTTCGCACACCTTCGGGATCATCGTTCAAAGCTGTGCGACCACTTTTGAACTGTTTACATCAAACACTAACTTGTTTTCGGCTCATAACCCCTTCTCCCTAAGTCTTCAGTATTTTGTTATGAATTTCTGTAGGTGTTTCATTATTTGCACGAATGACTGCTCGCACTTCAAACTTGGAGTATGTTTGGATCGGAACTGACATTGTGCAGCTGTCACTGCACACGTTGTACTGAACTTAAGGCAGTGACAATAGCCGCCTATGCAGTACATATGCACATCTAAAATGCGTGCAAGTTTCAACCTGATCGGAGCGACGTAGGCGGTGTGTCGCGCAAAGGTACCTTAGTAACCGGACATCCCTCGTAGTTTATTAGTTGTCCACTTATTATATAACTACAACAAGTTTAATTTACTCGTAGATTAATAGATATATCGATTTTTTTGTTTTTACGATATTAGTATACTATATACCGTTTCTTTTTTATTGGAAGAGTGAATTTACTGCAATAGTGAGACGCGGTCAATAACATTTTATATTTTTGAGCTCGCACCATAACAAACAAAAATGTTATTACATTATTAGCAAATATGGCCGTCGCCATATTTGCTTAACAGCTGTGCAATACTATCCAATAATATTACACATAACCTCATTTATGGCTGCGTTCACAAATTTGTCGATAAGCTACGTTCAAAGTATGTTCAAAATGAATAAAACAGAAATTTTCTATTGTAATAGGGTATCACTATGTCACTCCTGCGATTTTTAAAATAATATGTAGGTGCTCAAAAGCGTTAGACACCTATTGGCCATATTGCGTGTATGTAACATTTTGATAGGAATGAGAAACGCGTTGATAGCTGGATAACCCGTACACAAATAAGATGTAGCAGTTTTGAACTCGTATTTTAGTAGTTGTCTCAGTATGAATACACTTTGAAAGGTGTGTTATAAAACATCGTCACAATTAAAGATAACACCAGTGACTCATATAGAAGGCATCGTATTGGGGAGTCGAGGAAATGTCTGTTTATATAGATAGACTTTAGAGCCGCGAAAGCTTTTTGGACCTATTTAGTTGTATTCACGTTATACTTGAGGAAATGGTATAGTCATATTCCTAAGCACTGTCATGGCACGGAATATCTTGTGAGGCTGTTATTACGTGCAAATTGGGCTTAGCAATATCACGATTAATTCAGTTTTTGTGGGTTAATTTTCTGCAAAGTTGTTAATTCTCTCAGTGTCAGAGTCAAGGATATGTTGAGCTTGTGCGTACATTTCAGGATCGAAAGGAAGGTATACTTAGTTACCATCTGCACATCGGTGATGCTGATAATACTGAATGACAACAGGGAAACCATAAATACAAAGAGGAAAATAGTTTCGTTTTTATTGATTTATTGATATTGATGATAGCTGTTATTCAGAAAATAGAATGATTGAAATGGAACGCCTCTCTATCCAAGGGTTATGTCACGAGAAGAGCCACCATGATAGATAGGTACAACTTCCTATCTTAATTGATAAAGTATTTTAGAAGACAACCGTTCATGTTATTTTCATTCGTGGTGCCATACATTATAGCGCTGACATTATACCTTTCGATCTCTTATCAAATGGGTAAACATAATCTTCATCCTCGTAAAGAACAAAGTTTCGCATAAACAATTTCGATACAACCGAGTATTACAACGGAATCAGCGCGTATGAAACATCCGTTGTTCGAAACGTGATCAGATAGTGGAAGATTTGTATATCGCAGCCCCCACTGCGGCTTCTTTCTACCTGTCTGACGTGGCGCGCGAACTGACGCATGATGGATGAATGGATATTGAAATATTTCGGCCCGTTTTATCTCGAACGGGAGCGAACGAATCCCGCGCGCGGATCATCCGACGAGTTTGTGCCAAGTTTACACATGTCAAGCGAGTGCGGTGTCGATACGTCAGTCGGCCGGAGGTTGAGAGCACGTCGTCATGGGATGAGTTTGCGAGTCGGCCAAACGCCGTGTACACCGCGGCGAAGAGGCGGGCGGTGCGCGTGGGTTCGAGGGTGAGGGCGTGCACTTTGACGTTTACAAAGGAGAATCTTAATATCCGTGTACGAGAGTCGTTACGGCAAGGGTGTCGACTTCACAAGGGATCAGCTTTCTTAAGGAGCATAATGGGATCACGTTCATCCCTCTTAGACGAGGATCAAGACGACTTAGCTCCACTAGACTGGCGGATTTCTTTAAAAGGCGCCAACGGTTCGTTTCGTGAAAAACCGCTAGCACGTTGATTTGCTAGTGATATGGTACACAAAGAAATAAAAATGATCTCAAGAGAATTATAATGTGCTTGCTGTTGGTACAAATTATTCAATTGGCTTATTGTCATAGACATTATAAATGCTTGTTGATAAAATGGGTACAAATAAACTTATTTGCAATTCTTAGACACAAGAAAACATTTAGAATGCAAAGACACAACATCAATTTTGCATACGATGAGTGCAAAGAATTTTATTTAGCTTTCAGAAAACAGAAGCATGTAAATGCATGGTTACTAAGATGTAAATTCGAGGTCAAGAATTCTTAGGAACTGGTACGTAAAGTGACGTACCTTAAAAATACTCCACGACAATTTTATTAAGTTCAAAATCTAGAAACATCAATTTCACAATAAATAAAAGCTGCAGTGTATTGTTGAAATAGATAAATGCAATGGTTTTCTCCTAATATAATTCACAGAAAATTATGAATATACATAATGTAAATAGAATAAATACATGAATACAGTATAAAATGAACTTAAGTATAGAGAACGTATTAGAAATTCTACAACTTTCCAATCTGAGAAACCTCCCAAATATAAATTTATCAAAATTTCGTTCCACTACGTGTTTAAAGAATATTTTTAAAACTCACGATTATATCGTTTGTTTTGTATCTCCTAACACATTAAAGAATATTGTAGACAACTTAAAGGACAAACCTTAGATTGAATAGAAGTCTGGAATTTAGGGAATTACTTGTGATGGCTTTGATAAAACAAAATATGTATTGGACAAACCAGACGACCTATTAGTATCCTTCTTAGAGATCATTTAGGTCATTTTAGATACAATAGGCCTGGAAAATCAAGCGTTGCCAAACCCATTTTGAATATCGGTTCTAGGAGTAGTTCAAGGAATCTAAGCTTCTTAGCGAATGTTTAGGTGATTAACACTCATGACCTATAAATACGTTTATTTCTAATTTATGGTCTGGTGGCTAATGCTCATAATACCTCCAAATTTTTATTTCTATCTTAGTGTTAGTTTGTAAGTGCATAATAAAATTAAAGAACAGGTAATGGAATTTAATTACATGGGAACGGTGTCAACAAGTAATCGTATAGCTGAAAAAGAAACAAAAAACCAAATAGCCAACAGATTTTCCGGTTGCTTAACATACAGCGTATGACATGTGTTAAGAAGAATAGAAGAAAAAGATTAAAAGAAGGGGTAGACGTGATTGAAGACCTTTTTTTACAAAATGGGTAATACACATCAACTTTTAGAGTAATTTTTAGAGAATCTAGAATACAAAATAGAATAAGAATCTTTATTTCTTCAATCCACTAGTCGTAGGACTGTAGCATCGAGTGATACCTCTTTTAAAAGCTGCTGTCTTTGAAATATAATGATGTATAGGTATGTTTATTTCAAAATCCACCGTTCCATTTTTAAAGAAATTAGCTATTTAAGATAACTAAGTTACACAATAGAAACTTCAAAGAGAAAACGAAGTACGATGAATACTTTCAGAATCAAGACCTTTTTATAAAATTTTTAATTGAAGGGAAGTGCAACCCCACAATTTTTAAATTAGATTAGGGGTTGAGTGTTACCTCGTTTAAAAGCTTATATAATTTGCAATACAGTGGTGTATCACTGTTTGATGTTGATGATTTCATGGTTCTCGTGAAAATTAGCTTCGATTTCAAGAAATAATATACCGTAACATTGCAAATTACATAAGCTTTTAAATGAGGTGTTATTCAACCCGTAGTGTAGTTTAGAAGTTTGCGCATTGGCACCCCTGCTACTAAAAGGTTCAAGATTTGAAGATCATATTATATAATCCATTCCTCATTTATCGTGAGGTGTAGAGGATATTATGTCACATATATGGTTAAAACACTAAACACCTTTTACAATGTTTCTCATGAATTTCTATCTCTTGCAAGAGTCTCGGCCTGTCTGTAGGATAACCCTTTAGTTGTTAATATATTTGCTATTTCTCCATCCCATGTCATACGCGGTCTAGCTTTCTTTCTCTTTCCTATCTTCTTTGCTTCCCACACTTTTCTCACTTGCATTTCTTCATCCAGCCTTTTCAAATGATCCCACCATCGTTTTTCTGCCCTTTCTATATGCGTTTTGGCGCTCTCTATTTGTGGTATTTCCCGTATGTTGTCATTTCTTATTTTGTCCATTATTGACACATTTGCTACTCCTCTCAGGTACTTCATTTTTGCAGCTTGTATGTTTCTCCGCAATTTGTCTGTAAGTACCCATGTCTTGCTACCGTATAGCAACGTAGGTAGATATATCATTTTGTAGACTGTCATCTCAGTTTTTGCGCTGATTTCCCATTTACTAATAAAGTTGTTCCTCATACTATGGTATAATTTTGTAGCTGCCGTTGTCCTATTATTAATTTCTTGGTCCAACTTTCCATTTTCATTGATGTTTGCCCCCAGGTAACTGTAATTTCACACTTGCTCTATATTGTTGTTATTAATTTGGATGCATATTTTTCGTTCTACATTGGATATCACGATGGTCGTAGTCTTCTTTATGTTAACTGTCATTCCCTTAGCTTCCAGTTCTTTGACCCATATGTCTGCATTATATTGCAAGTTGCTCTCTGTGTTTGCCACTATTACAATGTCATCAGCGAACACACATTCATTTATTTCAACTGGTCTTTTTTATGCAAAAAAGTAGTAGTAGATACTACTACTTTTTTGCATTTTCTGCTATAGCATTTTATGATTTCATCCGTGAAAATTACGAACAGCAGTGGACTAAACGCCTCCTTCTCTTAGTCTTGGCGTTGTTTGAAACTTTTCAGTCTCTTGGTTGTGGGTCCTTACTATGTTGGTGATCTTTGCATATATTGACTTAACTCCTTCGATTAGTCTTGTGTCTATCCCGTTATTCACTAGTGCCTTCTAAACATTTTGTCGTATCATCTTGTCGAAAGCTTTCTCCAAGTCTATGAAGCACATATATATATATATATATATATATCTTTATGATACATTAAAAAATTGTCTGTTATGCTTCCAATTGTGAAGTTGTGATCTTGTGTACTATGCCCTGATCTAAAGCCACTCTGGGCCCCATGTAGTTTCTCTCCTACAGCATTTCTTAGTCTCGCCACCAGAATCATCTCGTATATCTTACTTGCCCCACAGATTAGTGATATCAAAGTGTAGTATCTGTTCTTATCAGCTTAATATCTGAAGATCATTCGTTCTCAAAAAGTTGTAACCCTTTTAAATATTTTCGTATTCAGCGATTTTATAAAAAAGCTCTGGATTCTTAAGTTTTATTGTAAATTATACACGCTTTCAAATGAGACATAACTTAACTCCTAGTGCAATTAAAAAAAAGGGTTTTACACCCCACGGCTGGAGGGTTGAAGATATAAACATCATTTGTTCTATAGTAGTTCCACTTTAATTAAAAGTTGACGTGTGAAGATGTAAATATTCAGGGACACATCGTATAATGAATGTGCGAGAATTAAGTGCCATTCCTTATGTTAGCTGACGTAGTTTTTTTCTTATTACTATTTTACAAAACAGTAATATGAAGGTAACTTTAAAAACACGAAGTTTTATAAATTTATAATAATCTTGAGTGCTTTCAGATACCGGATTATTGGTGATATTTTTCCAAATAAATCATAAATTAATACTAAAATATTTTCAACAGTTTTATGTTTCAATAATCCCTAAATTTTTGTACGATATTGCCCTTTGAACCGTGAATTCTCCCCTTCCGTTAAAGAATTATTTTCACCCCTGCACACGCGCTTATGTGGATGTGGGTGACTACCTTCCCCTGTTACACGATTCTTCGTCAAAGGGTTCTTCGGTTGAAAGTGCAACTGTGCAGCTGTATCGCTTTCTAGCCTTCCAAATATTATAAGTAATAAATATTATATTTGAATGATTTAAACATATAAAGAAAATGGTTAATATTTTACTAAAAAGACTATATTTAGTATATCTTTCAGTAAAGGGGATTTGCTCTCTTCTCAAGTTTTTAATTACAGTTTTTAATATCGCAAGAAAGAAAAGGTTACTTTTATTTTTTCCACCCTTAAACGCTTTTTCCCTTCAGGAGTATCGCGGTACTAAAATCTTCACTTCTTAACAGGGAATTTCAATTACGCTTCACCTGAAACGTCGTCTCACCAGGCGCATAACAACGGGCCGGGCGAAGGAGCCATCGGCGCGCACCCTAATCCGCATCGGCGCCTAAATAAAAACTGGGAAATACATCCCGTGTTGTTCACTCGTCATTATTGCAGGCAATCCCATTGTTGTAAAATAGATCTTCAGGAGAGAATAAGTAAATTAGAAGGCGCGATAACAATCTCCCCCTTAGCGGGCATCCTCGCACTCTTTCGGTTTATTTTTTCCCTTTCGAGAGGGAATCGAGACATCCGGATATCCTCTTAAGCATCCTATGCGTATTACGGCGATTCACGCTCCCCTTTTTTTCTACTAAGATCGCCCGTGATGTTTGCCGTGGCCCGCTTTTTTTCCTCCCAGGTCCCTTGATCTCCGCTCTCTCGGCTTCCTCTTCGTCAGTCTTCTTTTTTTCGGCTCCCGTCTCGGAGTTTTATCCCCGAAAAACCCCTTAAGATATGAGCCATCCATTGGCGTGAAGGAGAGCTCACGTTCTCAAGTGAGCAGCAAGTGTTTGACTGGTTGATTGCTGTTTAATCAGCATGTCTTGCGGAGTAATTTTTATCCTTATTAAAGCAGAGGAGCGATCTTTTTTATGGGAACGCTATCCGACAGATTACATTTTGTGTGAGAAGCAAAGCTTGCTCATTTTTTTCCTGACTTTATTATAAATGGGTTTTTGTCTCGGTGATGGCTTTGCCGGATTAGCTTGGTTGGTTAGCTGGATGACTTTTTATTTCGTTTGTTATTCAACGTTATAAACTTTGGTGCTACCAATAACCAGAATTCATGCACTTTGTCCTTAGCTGTATTTGATTTAAATTTACCAGTATTAGGCTTTGTAGTAGTGACTTAATATTGAAGTGGTTTGGAAATTGATTGGAGCGGATTGCAAAAAGTGTTTCATATCACCGAAGCTGCAAAGTTAATATTTCTTTTTAAGTGTAGAGTTTGATATTAAAATGTTTAGTAGTCTAAACGTCGTCACATGCAACTGAGTGATTGGATAGTTGAGAGAGATGCTTGAGTTTTATTTTCCATACTCCTACAGATTTGGAGCACGTGTATATTAAATCTAATAAATCCAATGAATGTTCGGTTATTTCTATGTAATCGTGCACCGTCCAAAACTACAATAATGTAGAAGTGTATAACAAACTGTATTGTGCTACTCCACAGCCCTTGCAATCTCTGGAACTGTATCAGAAAAATTACAAGGGCAGTATAGTTCGTCAATCCAGTAAAAACCTCAAATACTTGTACATATTACAGAAAAAACATCCAAACTTGCAAAATTTGTATAAGGTTCACAATACTAAACATACAGAGCTAATTAGTATTACTAAACTAAATTTTATAAACACTAAAATCATGAATTGAGAAAATAAAAGCAAAGTAACCTGGAATATCGTTAATCGTCTACAAAATAAACATAATAACACTAAGAATAAAAATATGGTCATTAAGATTGGTGATGAGATAATAAGATTTCCGACCGTAATTGCTAATGCTGAATGAATGAATATTTTCAAAGTAACCCTATCTGCACCTCCCAAAAGCATTCATTACCGGGCAATATCCAATAAGCACATTAAATTCAGTCAGTCTACTATGTACTTACATCCATATACGGACACTGAAATGTTGACTGTATTCAGTAAAATCAAAACAAATTTATTGCAGCTCCAGATGGTATACCAGCTAATACGTTAAAGCATTGTAAACGTGAAATAATAACCCCTATGACACACCTGATCAATAGTTCTTTTGAACAGGGAATTTTTCCTGACTTAAACTTAAAACATCGTTAATTAAGCCCATTCATAAAAAGGGCGACGCTCTGATCATGGGTAATTACCGCCCAATTGCTTTAACTTCCTGTTTTTTCGAAACTCTTTGAATATGCTCTACTTAACCATAAGGAGAGCTTTATAAATAAACATATCCTTCTGTCTCACTCTCAACATGGGTTTAGTTTTGGTAAGTCCACCATTACTGCATTGATGGAGGTTTACAACTGCATACTGCGTGGAATGGAACCCAAAAAATACCCTGTAGCTGTCTTGTGCGATTTGACAAAAGCATTCGACTTTGTTGATCACCATCTATTGTGCGATAAATTATTCGTTTTGGGTTTTCGCGGCAAGGTACTGGATTGGACTACTTCATATTTATTCAATAGGGTACAATTCGTTGAGGTAACGGTCACAAGCGCCACAACAAAGTATAGAATAACATCATCCTCACTTCCTATTAATCTGGGCGTACCGCAGGAATCTGTGGTTGGTCCCTTATTGTTTTCACCAATATCGACCAATATCTATACTGTCGAATATATCAAAGGTTTTTGATATAGTAATTTATAAACATCTTTATCCTGCTGTTGCAAGTCATCTTTCTATCGCTCAGCATGATTTTGTTGATAAAAGGTTAACAATGACAAATTTGGGGAACTTTCGGTTTTAGTGACGCTCTTATCGCAGTATTGGCTAACTACTTAGTTGACTGTAAATTTTATGTATCTTATAATGGCTTTCATTCAGCGCAGGGAGTTATTACATCTGGTGTAATATCAGAATATTGTTCATCAACAATATTTCTGATATTGTAGATTGTGAGATTTTAATATTCGCGGATGATGTTAACATCTACTCTCATATCACTCCACAAAATGATTGTATAAAACTGCAGAAAAACTTAGAGTTGGTGTCTGGTTGGTGCATTTCAAACGGATTAAGTTTAAATATAGCAACGTGTAAAGTCGCCGTTTCAACTTAACTGTTCCGTTGACAATGAAGTACTAACTCGTTGCACTAAGGTTAAGGATCTTGGGATAGTGTTCGATTGCCGGCTCACTTTTACTGATCACTTTGCGGAAATTCTTTCATCTGCCACAAAGACCATGGGTTTCATATTGCCCCACACCATCACGTTTACTGTCGTCTCTTCACCAAAAGCACTATTGTGACTACAATCGCATATATTCCAACTGCGTCATATTTAGCACGTCTCTGGGACGACTATTGCATGTGAACAGTGACAGTTTTTCTTGAAACTTTCGTGCACTTTAAATTCTACAAATATTTTAGTCATAAGTCTATTTTTTAATATTTTTATATCTAGTTGCGGTTACAATTTTTGTGTTTTTGTATGTATTTTTGCATTTATATTTTTATGTTTTTATATTTCTATAATAATAGTGTTTATTTTATTTTGTCCTTAATATGGTATGTACTGTTGGGAAATAAACATTATATTTGTCTATTTATATAAAGAACAGCATTATGAACAATTACGTGTGTAATATTGTAAGCCTCTGCAATTTAATTATCAATTAAAATACGTCCGATTAAATATGGATTTAGTATTCTTCATCAGCAATTTAATTAACGTAAAAAAATAATCGATAAATGCCCCGTACAAACGGATACGGATACATTATCCGTAGGGGATTGCATCGAAATTTTTAAAGTTACTGCTGCGTTTCGACAGAGTAACGTTGTCGAAAAAGCGTAGCCGCCCTCCCGCCCTGTCAATGATGTTACCGCAGCGACCGCAAATTTGCCGCAGCAACACGTTCAATTTAGAAATTTCCCTGCTCCGGTGTGGTGGAGAAAAATTGACCTATTTGTCGGGTGATACCTCGACGCCGACATATTTTATTCAAGAGCCGTTCCATGCGTACCACCAGAGCCACCTTAACGGCAACAAAAAAAGTAGACGAAAAAGCAGTAGCGACTTGTCAAAAAACGAAACAAAAGGGAGACGCAGAGGAAATGACGTTGATATGAACAACAAGTGTATAAATTGTATCGTCCTGTAGCGAATAAAGTAGTTGGTTTAGATGGATCAAGCGAGGCTCAATGGTGGCGGTCCCAGGACGGCCTTTGTTGCTCATCTGCGCGCCACCTCACGATCGCGCATTTTTCCCATCTCCTCCTATCTATGCGTCGGCTTGAAAGTGTCCCAAATCGTCGTATTCGTCGCTTCCTTCATATCATATTCTGGAGTGTTTACGGGCCTGCGTCGATGGGTGGCGCGTTTTTATTTTCGTCTACCCCTAACCCGCCTATGAATATTTAACAGGGAAGTCGACTTAATCTTCCTTCTTGCTAAAGGGAGAGCAAGTGGCCGACGCGACGTGAGTTTGCTTTTGAATCTTTCGCAAGAAATTTCTTAAATGAAGAGAGGAAGATCAAGTCGAAAAATATGCATTAGAAAATGTAAATATATAAGGGAATAAGTGATGCTCGTAAAGCAACACCTGCTGTGATGATTTACTAGTTGTTACAGATTATTTGCAAATTACTAGTTATAAATAAAATCAAAATCCTGGAAATCTTAACATCCAGCAGTCAACATTTAAGTACTTTTGTACTAGAAAGTTGTTTTAGAGGTATTCAGCATTGAGAAGTTCCACTGTATATCAAAACGAAAAAAGGTCCGAACAGACGTCTTTAGTTCTTTTAATTAACAATATCTCCATGAGGAAGAATCGCATCACAAGTCTCCTTCAATTTCTCCCTTTTTGTTTCCGCTTTCCTAAGACGATAATCCAGTGTCTTTAATACGGTAAACAGCATCAAGTGTTTCTAGACGACCGCGAGGGCGCTCCACGGGCCTTCCTATTCCAGATGGAAATAACCCTATTTAAATGCAAATTCCATATTTGTCACCTAAAGAAGAGCGGAAAAAACTTCGATCTTATTTTTTACCCGCGCTGTCTGGGCCTTATGCACATTCGTATACAGATCATTCACGCCTTCCTGGGACGTTCATCGTCTGTGGTGTTTATTGCTTACTTGCCGACTCTTGAATATTTTATAACAAGCACACGTTTCTAATATAACTTGAAATATTGTTTACTTTTATGAAAAAAAAAAACGATTCCGTTTTTGTATGGCATTTTTAAAATATGACATCTTGATTTGAAAAGTTCGCTTCCAATGTTTCATTTTTTCGTTTATATACTTATATAAAAAAAGTGATGTTGTGTTGTGTTTGGTCTTTAATAATAAATAGCAACCAAAAGAATGTTGTGTAACCCCCCCATTCTTATCGTGTTCCTTTTCTCCTTTACAAAACGCGACAGCAACGACATCGAGTGTTCTGGGAGACTAATTAGGGTATATTTTTCAAAACGCAGAGGTAGAATGGGAAAGACGTCGTTGCGATTTTTCTCGTTCTCCTGTTTTTTTTTTCTTCGTTTGGCGCGCGTGTCGCCTTGACAAATTCGATTTCTCGTAATATTTCATTGTCGCTGGCGCTTAGTTTCTCCATTTCCGTCTCCCTCTGCGTTCATCTGATACGTTTTGTTACCGTAATGCGACGCTTAATTTTACCGATGCAGTTGTTGCTTTTTATTGGAGTCATTTTCGAGAAGCCATGAATCCGTTTGTATTTTTCTTCTTTGCCCTTCTCGCCTTCGATAATTCGTCGACATTAATTAAAAAGTGTTGAACTTCTTTTTGCTTGTGGAAAAAAGTGCTTTTTTTTAGATTCGGAAATAAAAAGAACGCTAGATTTTAAATCAAATAGATAACATATTTTCTGTAAACCTTGACAAAAACATAGAAATTGTCACCTTCCGTTCATACTATTTATTCTGGCGTACCACGGGGAAGGGCGCCGGGACCCTTCTTTTTTACCTTCTTTACATCAGTCATTTACCGACAACAAAGCTCACAGCTTTAGCAACGTTTCTCGAAGACACATTTTTTCCTTGCTTCCCCGGAAGATCCAACATCGGCTTCTAACCTCAATCGGCTAACCTCAGTATGTTCCAGGTCTGGTTAAAGGGATGGCAAATACATACGTCACTTTTACAATGCGCAGAGAAATAATCAACTGCAAAATTCCGCAAGCCAACGAGGGCAAATATTTCAGCAAGCACCTAGGCCTACCTGGAAAAACACATTTACAAAGTGCAAGCAATTAGGTCTTAATAATAATAATAATAATATAGGTTTATTGCCCAACAGGTACAACCTTTTAAAAGGACAAAATTAAACAGAAATACCTACAAATACATACATCAATTACACTGTTGGGCATATTATAATTAAATTTCAATTTCGTAACAAAACAATTAACCCTGATAATAATATTAATATTCATTCCGGATAAAGATGTCATGATGGATTTCGTTCGCGTTCTGCACCATATGAGCTAACAGTGCTCAGTTTGTGCGAGGAGCATCACATGCAAATGTGAGTACAGCACGTGAGGGTAATCTCGGCACATGGAAATGTACCTTAGATAATATGTCCGGACAGTCGATAAGTTTATGAATAATTTTATACAAGAACCTTGCGCTATGTATGGATCTAGGTTGTTGCAGTGACCGTAAATCATGCGCTCCAATAACGCATTATACTCGATTGTCCAATGAGGATAACTCCTGGTGATCTTGTAGGTCAGATATTTCAAGAAACGACGCTGGATCCTCTCAACTTGAGACCTTTGTGTGTTGTAAAAGGGATACCACACAACGGATGCTTATCCCAACCAACTTACTACAATATAATATTTTAATGACATCTGGGTTGTTAAAAGCTTTACAAGATCGAATAATAAATCCCAGTGTTCTAGAAGCAGGATTACAAATGTTTTGCACGGGAAGATTTTACGTTAGATGAGTATCAAAAGTAACGCCCAGATCTTTAATGATATCGGTTCGGTCCAGAGTACGGCCATTCAATGCGTAGGTAGATAGAAAGGGTCTGGTTTTACGAGTAAAGGACATAACAAAACACTTATTAACATTTAACGATAAATTATTCTCATTAGACTAGTCTTCAATAACTTGAAGACTTCTTTGCAATAGTGAAACATCATGATCGTTGTCAATACTGGTGAATACTTTAAGGTCATCGGCATAACCCAGGGCACAGCATGGAAGAGAGGTTAGTAAATCATTTATAAACAATATGAATAATAAAGGTCCTAGATTTGATCCTTGGGGAACACCAAATCTAGACAAAAACTCATTGGACTTAAACCATTAGTAGTTTATGCGATCCGACAAATATGATGCCATGAGTTGAAACGGCAATGAGCGAAGCCAAAGGCAAATAATTTATTCAGCAATATTCTAGTAGAACGTCCCGCAAAAGAACCATGTTGATAAGGTGAAATATAGCAGCGAACGTTATTAAAAATAAGTCGTATATATGATGCTCAAAAAAACCAATTCGAGTATACTTCCAGCGGATTGGAAATACACTGGTTGCTATCGAGAGATTAATCAATTTCCTCAAGGGAGTCGCTAGAGCCACCTATCTTTGACAAACACACAGAGTACCTGATCGTCAGCAGAAGTGCGCTTACCAGGAAGTGATGATGACATAATTTTTATTATGTCTTAAACTCTTATTGAATCATCCGTCTAAAGTCACTTGACAACAAGAACAAAGCCATTGTAAAACCGATCTGGACTTATGGAATACAATTATCGGATACTGCTAGTAACTCTAATATTGCCATCCTCCATATGTTTCAGAATAAGGTTTCGTTTGAAATCTTCGATGCTCCCCGCTTTGTATCCGATGAAGTCATCCAACGCGACATTCCACTAGCCATGGTGAAGAAGGTGATCACACCAAGTTGGTGAAAGTTTGTCTTTGACGACGAATATTGTTGATAGTAAAATGCTTCCAGAAGTTAAGAAGGTTGTGACTTTTAATATAATCTGTCTGTTCCTTACAGAAGCCTAGATATTAATTTTTTATGAATAAACATATCCGGGGGTAAATGTTGTTATATATTACTTTCTTAGCGCTAATGAAATGACGGTCCTATCCTCTCGCTGTCCTCCGGTGAGAGACTCTTGAATAGCCAATTATAAATGCCGAAAACAGGAATTAAATAATGCAAAACGCAATTAGAATATATTAAAATGCAACGAGCTCTCTCTCACTGGTCGTCTCTGGCCGTGCTCGAAGACAATTTCACGGTTAAATAGTTCGCTACGACGCTATACTGCCGCTCCAGCGTCTCCTTCCTACAAGTGGCTGGTTCAATAATCAGTTTACCATCAGTTATCCACATCTGCATTTCCTTCAATTTCCTACCATCCGAAGGTGATACTTCTCGCCGATATTTACATTCCTCCATGGTAGGCCGTTCGTCGTTCCTTCGTTCGTATTGTGAGTGGAAGGAGGGGTGAAGGGCTGTAATGACTACCGAACCGTCCTATACCCCCTTGGGCCCCCAAAAACGTAACGGAAGGGCAGAGAGGCGTAGGGAGAATACCGACGATGTCCCTTTTCCGTGGCTCCCCTGCTGCTTAGGCGGTTGCGGAGGCGAAATTAGAGAAAGAGAGGGCCTCACAGGAAATATTCAAATGAATTTCTAATCTGGAAGCATCGGTGGTGGTGTTTCATCCATCTCATTCTCGCATATGTGTTTCAGAAGACGCTCTAATGTAGCAAGGCGTTGGTTGGGACAGAATTGGTTGTATTATAACTAATAAAAATGTATTGTAACAATACTAAATTATCACTGAGAGAATGGTAATGGAGTCAACGGGAAGTTAATGATTTACGAGTCAATGGTAATAAACAAATTTATATCGTTATATAAAATAATAAAAAAATAAGAAAAATAATATAAGAAATTAATTAATATCAATGTTATTCGTGATGTTCTGTGTGGTGCATATCTCCCAGAGTGCTACGTTTGATATTATTTTCCTCTGTAGTTTTCTGCTGAGGATGGCAACTTAGATGCCGAAATACGTATTCAGAGTTCTTTACTCATCAAGGTGGTAAGTGTATTTTTTCATTTTATCTTTATTTTTACATCCTTATGCCAAAATTATTCATTTATGGACATATTTTTATTCTAGTATGTTAAAGAAGAAAAATAAGACACAAATTAAGGGTTTAAACCAAATATATAAAAGCGTTGTTGTCGTGTTAAGTACATATTTTCATCTATAGATATGCAAGTAGTTTTTAACAGTAGCAGAAACACTTATACTTTTAATATTATAAGAGAAAACATCAAACATCTTCCTGTCTAACTATACAATTCCCCCTCTTTCTAATAGCAATAATAATAATAATGTTTATTGCCCAACAGTTCGAAAACCAAATAAAGGACAAACAATAAATACAAAAAAGAACAATGTGAGACAGAAAAAAAGCACAAGAAAAAAAAGAAAATATAATAAAGAACTAATCACATGGCTGTAACAAAGCATAACAACAAGTATTGGCATGCAATAACTGTTTCAAAGAACAATTGAATATGTCATAGCTCCCACTAATCCTATTATAGGCAACACACATCAGTACCAAGGGTTAACGATGCATAAGATTGGTCCGCGTAGGCATCATGAAAAAAGTCGGTACGGCGCGAGCAGTACATGGAAAGGCAGCCTACCCAGTAGGTAGGAAGAATTAATTCCACCATGCAGCAATTTGTACAAGAATGAGAGGTAGGAATTCGCACGTTGAAGCTCCAACGACGACATCGCGAAGGCATTCAATACGATATCCTGAGGGAAGTCCCTAGGTGGATAGACATGACTCTCTATACACCACAGGCACTTCAAAAACCTTCTTTCGACAATATACTTTCGGCAATAGACTTCTTGTAGATATCATAGAAAGGATGCCAAATAATTGCGGCATATTCCAGCATGGGGCGGACCAACGAGAAAAACAGCAGCTTCAGAACAAAAAGATCGGTGTAGCACTTCGTGTTACGAAGGATTAAACCAAGAGATCTATCTGCGGATGAATCAGTATCAGCAATGTGATCAGCGAAAGTAAGCTACGCATCGAAAATCACTCCCAGGTCCCTAAACTTATCGCAACGAGCCAAAGGTGTAGAATCAATGATGTAGTCAAAGAGAATATGATTTCTCTTCCTAGTAAAAGTAAGTGTTTTGCATTTATCGAGGTTAAGGGTCAATCTATTAATCACACACAACTAGATAATAAATCAAGATTCTTCTGAAGTTGAAAGCAGTCAGCAATGGATGAAATATTGGCATACATTTTAACATCATTCGCAAACATCAAAATGTTACAATCAATGGTCTGTTGAAGATCGGTGATAAACAAAGGGCCTAAATTGGACACTTGCGGAACACCTGACGCAACAGCACAGTGGTCAGACCTAAAACCATTGCACGACACATAAAATTGGCGATCAGTCAGGTAGGACTGAAATAAGGACAGAAGATCATCGCTGAAACCAAAACCACGGAGCTTCCTCAACAAAATGGCGTGGTCGATGTGATCAAAAGCCTTCGAAAAGTCCGTATAAACAACATCGACCTGACCCTGGGTGTCCAATACCTCAGTAGTGTATTGCGTGAACTGGCAGAGATAGGTAACTGTCGATCTCCCATCCATAAAGCTATGCTGCGATGCCGATATATAGTTGGACGTTGCAAAGGAAAAACGCTCATACAATACTATTTCAATAGTATTGAATATTATTCCGAAATGTCATAAATAATGATACTATTTGATTAAACATTAGTAATATATCAAAGGAACAATAATTTTTTAAATAAATTTTCTAGGATACGGAAAGATTTTTATTTATAACGTAAAAGTCGTACTTTATGTTTGCTTCATTCTGTTTATGCATGAAAATCAATGGGTATGAATAATAAATAGAAAACCTAACCTTATCTGTTTGTAGTAAAGTTTCAACGGCCGAGAATTTTGTTAAAATACTTGTAATTCATACGAATTTATTGGATTTGCTTCACAAGTTTAAATTCACTCTACACATTGAGTAATGTATATTTTTGTTTCAGTATTAATCGAACATCGAAAATAAGAAAAAGCCAAAGGGAGAAGAATTCCGATGTCGGTTGGGCATTTCTTAGAGGTATTTCCGGAGAGGTAAATAAATAATTTCTGGTAGGAGACCGGTTCGGGAGAGTTTTCTCGCAGGCGCCGTTTCCGCGTCACACATAAATTATGAAAAGTTTCGCCCGGCTTTTAAGAGAGGAAATCACCGGAGTGGCAGTCCTTTAATACTCCTACGACGCCGGGACTCCGAGCTTGATCGTACGCGGGAGTTCGCCATTACGTTCCCCGCTGCGACTACGTGGGAGCGCGGGGGACCTTAAGTAGTCGAACCCAAAAATGCATCCGCCGATAGTGAGTTAAAATAAGGAGATTACGACCCGGTAGAAATAATATTTTCTTTAATTTGAGGGGAAACGTGTGCGGAGATGAAGGATGATGTAGAAGGTGATATTTTCGCGGTGTTAGTGTTATAATATTGGAAGCTTACTGACTGATAAAGTTTGTGGTTCAAGGTTTTGGTGTTTAGAATGTGGATTCTGTGATAGACTCTTGACTATTTTGAACTTATGGCATACGTCTTAGGTTTTTGGTAAATTACCCATTTGTAAAATTAGGCATTTATTTCAAAGAGGTTCAAGTTAATCATTAGCCCACTATGCTTCCGGAGTTCTGGCTCTGAAATGGTTTTTCTAATCTAAATTCTATTTTATTTTTCATCACCAACCAGTGAAAATATAACAGCGGGCACATTCGCTGTTAACACAGTAATACTTTCAACTCACGGGCATCCAGTAGTGGTATCCACCCCTCTAGAAAACCATCTGAATTTTAACCAAAATTGGACACACAATTAAAGAAATCACACAAGCGCCTTGGCTTCCAGGGCGACGAACTTAGATATATATTTGGGCAACAAACTCGCATGGAAAGAACCTATAACCAAAAAAACGTAAACGAATATATTTAAGGAAGAAAGAAATACAATGGGTCCTAGAACGAAAATTGAAGGTCTTAGAAAGCAAGATTTTAATCTGCAATAGAATAATTAAACTAACATGGTATATAGTGCTGAATTATGGAGGTTTTCTGGGAGGTCAACTCAGTCAGACAATAATACAAAGCAGTTAATCTAATATACTACGGATGAAGACAAAATTACTTTGGGATGTCTCCAATCAAACACTCAACAACGACTTGAGAATACCCTACGTCAAGGAAGTTATAAAAGAAAAAAGTGTAAGGCATCGCAACAAATTTGAAGACTGTTTCAACGATCTACTGCATCCATCGCTCGTTTAAAAATATAAAGGTAGAATGTACCGCCAAAAGAGCTTGGGATCAACTGTAATGCAGTTTTGTACTTTATTTTGGTAAGCTTGAAAACCTAGTCGTATTTCAGCCTTAACTAATGATCTTAATCTGGAGAATTCATTATGGTAACTAAATAATTCAGTTTTAGGTGGGTAATAATATCCTTGGTGAAAAATGGTGGAAAACATCGATTAGAACGTTGATCATGCAAAGGTACAAATTGTTGTATAGATCCGTGCAGCAAATTATAAAAGGCAGATACTGCATCATCAACAACAGCGCAAGCATAAACGGAAGTCCAGTCTGTTGCAATAATATTATTATAAAGACCCGAAAAATTGGCTCTTGTGAAGTTATACCTAAGATTGCCATTAGAGGGAAAATGTTCGGCTTTGTTATTAAAACGAAGTTAGATCTAGCGCCGGATGAAAATCATCTTCGGGTACTAAGGGATCTTAATTGTGAGTAATTATAACGTTAGAATCAATATTAGTGAAAACAAGGTTCAATAACTTCCCGTGAGTATTATTGATAGTGTTGTATTGACGCAAGTTCAACGTGCTCATAAAGTTTGGTAGGATGCACATTTGAATTAATAAAGTTAAAGTGAAAGTCGCCGCAAATTAGAAGTTTCTTATAAAGGAGTTCGAAACATAATGCGTCAAAAAAAACGTCACAATCATCACACCTGATGTGTGAATATAGACACTAATAAGATACAAGCTGCTACAGCCGGTTACAAATTTACAAATTAAAGGTATAAATCTAGAAATGCCGTTACTTAAGGACGTAATTTTAAAATCAGTAGGCGCCGCAATCAGGGCTCACCTCCAGTAGGTCGACCATCTTGGAAATCCCGATCCGCCCTGAAGACTTCAAAAGATGACCCGAACATCTCGGAACTGGCAACGTCAGAGTTAAGCCAAGTTTCAGAGAGCAATATGATATCGGACTGTATACTTTCACTTACAGAATAGATTTGATCAAGTTTAGATCTTATTCCATGTACGTTCTGGTAAATAAGAGTGAGTGTAGTTGTCTGAATTATTCTGTGGGATGTAGCTAGTTTCCCCGATTATGTTTCCTGGCGACTATACGAGGTAAGCCGTGAAATTTTTTTATCGTGAGGTCCTCTTCTCCAGCAGCAATCCTAGAATTCAGTGCTCACGTAGAGATTTCAAAGAGGCGGCTTGCATAGGAGATCTGTCCTTTGATATGGATACTGCTTTGAATTTCTCAGTGTGTTTAAGTATTTTACTATTACGTAATACATCATAAACCAACCCCGGCTCAGATAACGTTACTTTGACTGGCCTCTTCCGTTGTAGTTTAGTTGGGTCGAAGTTTAACACATCTTACAGTAATATTTAATGTCGTGAAGATATCGTTGATGACAGCAGTATAAGCAGAAATATGCTCGGTTTTAGTGCCCATATCCAATTCCGATAAATTAAAAATGATGATGTTGCACTTTCTGCTTACTCGCTTAGAAACCTCGTTAATAATCATCTCAGTGTTTGTAGGCTCTAGATCGATCTTACCTGGGCTCGGAAGACAAACTTTGTCTTTAAGATCCTGAATTTCAGCTTGCAGTGTATTCACCAAAGAGGTAATATCTTGATTTTTTTGTAACTGAGATTTGAAATCAGAACATTGAGGACAGCTTCAGTTCTCGATAAGCCAGAGCAAGTCGAATGTAAGATTGTATGGCATAAATCACAAGCGATTTGGCCGTCCAGAGGAATAACGAGATTACAAATAGAGCAATTAATAGAACTCATGATGAGAAAAGTGCTAAAAGAGGAAAACATACAAGGGCGCAAGAGAATTCAACAAAGGACACAAATTTACTCTTAAAACTACTGAAATGCAAACAGATAGGAAAACAGCCAAGGGGCAAAGGGAGGTAAAGAAATAGTAGTAAAAGATAATGAAATCGGCTTATAAGAAATGCAAAAATTTCGGTACAACAATAACAAATCCGGCTCGGATGAGGAATTTCAGGGCGTTAAAAAAACGTTAAGTAGTCGATACACATATATAGATTGTGATTATATGATAGAAAAAAGGAAAGGTTCACCGTCAAATGATATTTAATAGATATTAAAGGAAACAGTAGAACTCACTGATTGACATAAAATGTAGAGCGGTGTGAAATAGCACGTGTATGCTGCACAGACGTTAGACTGATACTAATCATGAAAGGAGGTTAACAAGGATTTGCTACTGCAGGAGACTTCATCAAGATAATCGAGAACAACTTCGTTCTTAAGACAAGTTGCTAATAGAATATCCGGTATTTTGATTGCTAATAAATATAAAATACAAAAGAAAACTATCTTGACTAACATAATAGATTAAAATCTTGATCAGAACTTTCAAGATATGCAACAATTAATCCTGGCCTGCACAAACGCATTTGGCTTGGCGAATGAAGAACACAAAGAAACTCATGTTAACCAAATTGAAGTTGTTAATTATACTATAACCGGAACCAAGTAGCGGTTGGGCGATTCTCCGCGAGTCATCATCCTTTCTGCCCACAGAAACGCCACGGCTAAAGGCTAAAGGACTGAAGGCCCCCAACACAGGATGTAGCGCCTCGAGTGTAAGTCAGGAAGAGAAGCGCGGAAACGCCACAGCTAGCGGGAAAATAGAATGAAAGACGTGTGCTTTTCCAGCAAAGTGGGTAAACTGCATTACGTTTGAGTTATGGGGTCGAGAGGGACTGGCGGTAGAGTTCGCGTTGTGTTGTTCCTAGGTGTAAAAAGATACAAACGTGTAGTTTCCGGTTAGAGGAGGCGCATCGCCTACACCACGGGCAAATTTTATTAGTGCCGTGTACATTAAAACTGATGGTATAAGCTACCAACCTAGATATAATTTTCTATAAAGGCTGAACGTTTCATTTTTAAGTTTGTGTGTGTAGATGCGTAATACTTCTTTCTGTGAAGAACTGCAAGAACTGTGAGCTGGTATAACTAATAGAGAATAAATCGAGCAATGCACACACACACACACACATTGATGTAATTAATGAGCCAAATATCAACCTAGTCCCGATCGCAAGACTCGGTTGACAATGGGAGTCCACGTGTTCTCGAAACATATGTACCAAATTTAGTAAATCAATTGTCGTATGTGTTTTCCCGACATATTGAATTGTCGTATTGAATTGACTATTCTGAATTAGTGCTACTTCTTTCTGCTAATGATGTGGTTGTTCAAATTAGTAATGATTTTGAAAAAGAGAATGACAAGAGCAAAAAGCTCTCTTGGATTTGATTATTCTGAGACTCATCCACAATATGAACCCTACGTTTTCAGGTGTCGGCCCAAATTTAAAGTATATTTTATGTTCAGAAAAAAGAAGTGATCAAGACCAAACACAGCTGGTATACTGCGCCCGAATTTTGACAGTTATTATGGGTATAGTTTGGCAAGTCATCATGAGCAGACTCACGGTTGAGCAACGCTTCCTGGTTACCAAATTTTGGTTTGAAGATCGCGCAACAACAAAATACGACAATTGATTTAATAAATGCGGTACCAATTCGGGAATTGGTTGAGAATGGGAGCCGACGTGCTCTTGAAACATATGTTCCGAATTTTATTAAATTAATTTGTGCGGTGTGGATTTTCCCGATACTGTGTATTAGTGATACCTGCCCACAGTCCTTGCAATTCTTTCACGAATCATAGAAACAGTCGAATATAAAATGTTAAATGATAAATACAAAAATATTTTTTCTGGTATTAGAAAAATCGGTAAACCATTACATTTTGAAATTGACGAAAATACGAAACCAATTGTAAATCCAATAAGAAATGTCCCATTCGCACTACAAGATCAATTTAGAGAATACTTAAGTCAACTATAGAAATTAAAAATGATGATGATACTGATTGGTGTAATTCATATGTTTTAGTAAGAAAAGCTGACAACTCTTTAAGAATCTGTTTAGACTCAAGAGATCTAAATAAAGTAATTAAAAAAAACAACAATTATTATTTGGCTCATTAATTAAAATCAATTGTGTGTGTGCATTTCTCGATACATTGTGTATCATAGCCACCATGTTGAAATAATCGATACCAAACCTAATGGAACTATGAGACTGATCCCGTATTGCGCCCTGTTGCTCCAACTGGTATTCGTCTCATAGTTCCATTAGGTTTGGTATTGATTATTTCAACATGGAGCATAAAAGCTTAACTTCCTTTTTTCATATCCTCATATTCCCTATATCAGACCATCCTGGATACTTTCATCTGTGACAAGTATCTTTAAGTTTGAAATGGAATGTTCAAACTTTGTTTTATCCTCATTTTTTTTTGTATTGATTTCCATTCATTTAAATAGATCTCCATCGCCTGTTATTTTTAACGTTTTATTGGTCTCTCACTATATTTTCGTTGGCCAATATTGTCCTTGGAGTAAATACCTGTTTGTTAAATAGCTAAACTGAGTTATCGCCTTTAGTTTCTCCCCAAACTGAGTCTACTGAACACCGAAGCGAAAACAAAAAAAATCCATGCGATTTTAACAGAGAAAAGGCCAAAGCCGAACAGAGTATAAAGCGGTGGATTTGACGGGATTTCTCCGGTCTCTCTGTTCTATCACTGTATATCCCCGCAGTATACCCTGAAAAAAAAAACAACAAGAAAAAATCTCTCTCCGCAGCGCTTCCCAGACCGTAAAACCCCGGCACAGAGCAATAAAAATATTCAAAGGTGATGACTCCACTTTATACATACATTCATATATATTTATTTTATGTGCTTCCGAAAAAGAAAACTCCAGAACTCGCGCACCCCAACTCCGCAATGGTACATAATATACGCGAAATAAAAACAGTAACATTTGCAAGTTAAATGCCATAAACACCACTAAAATAAATTTTCGTCGGAGTCATCTTTTTCGGCGCGCTGGGCGGGCTTAATGTAATCACACGGTGCAAAATTGCGCGCCGGTTTTTTTCGCGTTCCTTTTCTGGAGGGATTTCGTCCTCTAGCGCGGCGGTGTTCTCCAAACATATTTATCCACGTTTCGTTAATCTCGGTCGCGATTTAAATTCATTTATCGCGCAGTGAAAAAGGACGAATCTTTCGCGCTTATGTTACCCCAAATGCCGAAATAAAATATGCAAATGATATAAACATACGCTTGGTAGAACAACACACTGTCTAAATTTTATTTAATACCTCACAAATTCTGGTTCAAAAGCAGTGAGATCATTTTTATTTGTCATTGCCGCTCTCGTAAATTGTAACGTAGGTGTTAAAACGTGCCGCTTATATCGTTAGAGGTTAAGATTATGACTGGATTACTGCCGTGCATATTTAATCATTCGTTTGATTCAACTTTTGCTGCCAAGTATGCTTCTCTTTGGAAATCGTTTCGTTGTACTTTATCGAATGAATTTAAAATCATATTCCTAGTTTCACATATAGTCCATTCATTTTAAGAAAACAGCGTTGGAAAAGATAGGGGAAAATATCTCGGCATAATATTAGCTGAAATCCGCGATACATTTATGCACGCTGCAATGTCATTTGTCAAATTCAGTCGTTGCATTCTACTCTGATTTCGTTGCTTTCGTCTTCTGTTTTCTACCAAATTGTTGTTTGCTTATGTTTTCCATTGTATTATATTTTACATATTGTCTCCAAAATAGTTCTTGTCAGAACTCGATTATTGCAGTACTTGATAATTTGAGGTATGTTCTATGTATTGAAAGTGCAAGAAGGTGTTTATTAAGAATTATTACAGGGTGTTCAGTAGTGGACTGAGATGGTAACCCATTACCGGGACCATGAAAAAATCCTCAAGGAAAACATATCCGCAGTGGCCAAAGATTAATGGCTTACAATCTGTATTCGCAGTTGAAGTATAACAACTCGAAGTCGGCATCAATAAAATTGGCTGCAAAGCAGCTTGGACTCGGCGAAAACATTATGTGGAATATTGTGAAAGAATTTGATATAAAATACAAAATTGGATACGGTGGCTTAAAATAGTAAAAAAAATAAAAAAAAATAAAAAAATACCCTTACCACCTCGATGAGTGAATAACACTCAGTGTTATTCAAGTGGTGTTCTGCGTGGTGCAAATCTCCCAGAGTGCAACGTCTAACATTACCTTCCTTCGTAGATTCTGCCGAGGATGGCAACTTAGTTGCCGAAATACGTATCTAGGAGTTCTTCACTCATTGAGGTGGTAAGGGTATTTTTTTATTTTTTTTAAAGAATGTGATACTACAGGAATTATAAATGCACCCTCTAAAGATCTCTTCGTGAGACAATATATCATCATTTGGCCGAATCTAAAAAATCCAGAATTAGAAGACATGTACATTTTTTTTTCTGCAAAATGAATTGCGTACCCGTACAAAAATATTAATGTAAATATAATACTTATCTTACATTGAAACCAATTTATAAATCTTTTGTAGGATGTTAACGAAGATGACACTTTACCTGAATTCAAGCGAACAACATTGCGGAAGATTTTAAAGCAATTGGGTTTCAAGTGGGAAAACGAAGTCGAAACCCTATATTAATAGAACGGCAAGACATCGTTTTATGGAGGCATCGTTATCTAACATCTACTCGAAAGTATCGTGTAGATGTAGAGGATAAAAAGACTTATTAGATGGATGAAATATGGGTTAACGCAGGGCACACAAAACAAAAAGTTTGAAAGATACAGGGTTGATGCAAGGCAAGCATTTATTGAGGGAACTACAACTGGTTTAAAACAACCAACTGGAAAAGGAAATCGAATGGTTGTTTTGCATATTGGCTGTGAAGAAGGGTTTGTTGAAAATGGTCTCATGTTATTTGAACCAAAGCAAACTGGTGAGTATCATGAGGAAATGAACGGTGAAGTGTTCAAAGAGTGTATGGCAAAAGTTGTAGTTGATCATGAGCCCAACTGCATTATTGTAATGGATAATGCTCCCTACCACTCCGTTAAGGCTCAAAAATTACCTAATGCGTAATGGAAAAAAGACGCACTAAACCTGAGCTATTTGAACTTACAAAAAAATATGAAGGAGATAATCCAATACCATATGTGATTGACGAAATGGTAACAAAAAGTGGTCGTGCAGTTGATTACCGCCATACCACTGTAATTTAAACCCAATCGAACTTGTATGGGCACAAGTGAACCATCATGTTGGTGCCAACCATAAGTTAGCAGAACTAAAAACTTTATTAAAAGAAGGGATTAACCTTGTGACAGCTGCGAAACGGGCAAATTGCATAAAACATACTATTGCAGAAGAAAATAAAATGTGTGAGCTGGATAACGTGGTTGACGATATAGTGGATGAATTGATTATTACTGCAAACACAGGATAATCATCAAACCTATCATCGGAATCTGATTTTTAATAATGACTTTTCAATACATGCGTTTATTTCAGTTTTGTTAAAAAGACAACAAGTCAAATATTTGTGTTTTCATACATTTTAACAATGAACGATTAATGTTAATTTAAAATTTGTAGGGCGATGCATTTTTACGTGCGATGTACCTACAACAGTCAGTAATACACTTTACAGCTGAACGAAAGTAAAATACCTTGCGCCCACACCCGATTAGCAATAACAATTCCGTGTAAGATTGATACGTATCGGTTCGGCGCTAGTACGAGATATTTAAAATGTTTTCTTTTGCTCGTAAAGGCTTACAGATAAGTCTTCTATGACTTTTCGATAGTATACTATTAGAGCTACTGCATATCAGCAAGAAATTATATCTAAGATACAGATGTAGATTAATGACCCCTGGAAGCACGATTTTATAAATTACGTGGTTAAGCAGCAGAATAGTTACATTTTCTTTAACTAATGCTCTCATTATATATGTATAAGTTGTCAATTAGTTTTAGTTTAGTATATTGTTCCAATAAAATTTATATTCACAGCCGTACTGTGGTTTATTTAATGCAAAAATTGTTCGAAGTTGTAGTTGTAGTATAGCTTTGATTTTTACTCGCATTTATTAAATGAGCATTTATTATAAGAACAGAAGGGCGCCTATGTAGGAGATATCATCGAAAATGAAATATTCTCCATAGCAGAAGGACCGTTTTTCAGACAGCGACTCCTAGCGACGAGGATCGATGAATCTTGTGCGTATAGTTTTTGAGAGATGACGACGCTTTTCGTCCTAATTCCGGGCCCTCTCGAGGGCCTCGCAGAGCGGGCGCGGGGTACGGTCGAGAAAGTGCTTGATGAACTAAACCCATCGATCATCCAATTAGCTCGCCGATCAATCATCCGCTGCCATTTACCGCCTGCTACCCCAACTACACGCTCATCAGTTCATCTGCATACCACCACCACCACTGCCACCGTTTTCCTCTATGGTACTCTTCAACCGTCATTGCGCCACCTAGCCGGCGCTTCTCCCCGCGCTACTGCCTGCGGGCAGGGTACAACGGAACCGAAACGCATACAACACGCTCTTGTCAATTGCGTGGCTGCGGGGCGGTTGTCATTCTTCCGTTGGCTTTGACTGTGTGCTCCCTTTCATTTCCCGGCGTAGCTTGGCAAAATTCATCTTTCAACTTTAACGTCGGCAAAAATGTCGGGTAATGTAATAAAGATTCGTTAATCATTATGGATGCCAGACAATTAAATAGTCATTAGGGTAGAGATACTTGGAAGTCGAATTTGGACGATGGCTTTTTCTTATTTTCTTTTTCTAGGATCAATTCCCTATACAGGCTGTTTATGGTCTTGTGATTTTATTTTCAAGGGGTGGTTAAACATCTTAAAATAAGGTCGTTAACGTAAAAATATCTTAACAAATTTGCATAATAAGAGAGATATTAATAAAAAAAAAGATTTTGTAGTTTTAAATACTAATACAAATACTTTGTAAGGAAGTGATATGAAAACATAGTAAGCATTAGTTTAGAACCACATAGCCAAAGCATTGTTACAAAAATAATGTATAATAACCAATGTTATCATTTTGAAATTTCTGTTAATTTCTTTATGGAAAGGTTTGAAACATTGCGATTAGCATTAGGGTGTTGTTTTCTTCAAAATAAGTTTTCTGTCTAACAATAAGCTAAGATCAAATCATATTTCGGCATAAACAGATACTGGACCGGTAGGTCGATAGCGGTCTACCATTCGGCCGGTTCCCTTGAAAAGTGATCTAAATAGATCTCAAATGATTTATATGATGACTTATGATTAAATATTTATTTTATCTAAGCATAAAATTAAAATACAGTTGTTATACAATTAGTAACAAAATAGTACATGTAACTTTAATCCTTTTACTCGCTATTTATATCAGTGATTTCTTCACTAATATATATATATATATATATATATATATATATATATATAACTGCTAAATTAGCAGAATTAGGGCTCAACTTTGGTTAATGGTGGTAAAAAAACACAGCAGTTTTTCAGCTTACAGTTTACGTTTCGGATCTATTTGTTCCTTCTTCAGAACCTACATACACATTTTC